>JAJTUV010004645.1:0-16786 GCA_021653895.1 Mastomys natalensis
CCCATGCCCAGCCAAGAACCAGAATACCCTTATGCAGTCCCACATCTCCTCCCCTTTACTTTTTTACAAAAGGGGGGGGGGGTCACTGTGTCATCTGTGGTAGAAATTTTGCATGAGGAAGTTAAAAGAAAGCACTATTTAGGCCAGAGGGGTTAGCACAATTAAGTCACAGGGTAAGGGGAGTTGAGGGTGGGGATTGGGAAGGAAGGGGAGTTGAGGGTGGGGGTTGGGAAGGCAAAGGATCACTGAATCAATTGAATACAGGTGATACAGTTTGAGGGTAATAACATTTGACTAATTTAGATAGACATTAAGTTTTCCTCACTAACATGTAACTTTAGCTGTTTGACTTTGGCAAAAGAGTTTATCTGTAGCTGGAAGGTCTGGATCTGTCTTCTGTAGGATTTAGCTTTGGAGTCTTCAGTTAAGCAGTGTGGCTGGAAGAAGACAGCTTGGCCTCCTAGGCAGGTTCCAGGAGGTGGCTTTGTGTCTGGATCTCAGCATGTCTCTGGAGTCTGCAGTCTGACAAGATGGCTGAGGAGAAGGCAGCTTAGCATCTCAGGCAGGTTCCAGAAGATGGCATCTCCACTGGACTTGTGGGAGCACCTATAGGATAATCAAAACAGGAAAGCAGCACCCCGGCATGGGGATTTCTGCAAAGGCTGAATATTAAGCATTAAGTCACTTGGGAACAAGCACATCAAGGTCTGTCGTTAAGATCCTGGAAAGGCAAAGGTGTTTGAGGAAATTTGTCTTAGAAGACACTTGTGAGTAAGAAAAATCGAAAAAATTTTGGGTTGAAAATCACAAACACTGTTGTTTTAGGTCTTCCTGTTGGGAAGAAAAGGCATTAATGGCGGGTTTAGAAGCAGTGGGGGAGGGGCCTGCTCTGCCATGTGGCGGCTGGGTGCTCTAGCAGAGAGGCCAGGGTATTCCCCATGTGTTTTTCTTAGAAGTAAAAGGTCAACCTTGAAGAAAAACTTAGAAGCTTGATAGGAGAGTCAGAAAGAGTGAGGTTCTGTGTGAGAGACTGAGTTATGGGAGAGAGACACGTGGAGCTGGCAGCTCCTGGGAGAAGCTGGGAGTTGGCGCGCAGTTTCTCCAGGCTCAGCCTGGAGTTTTAGCCGCGAGAAAGAAACTGAAAGGAACACAGGGGTGAAGGGGCTTCAGGCAAGCCAGCTGGGCTGTAGCTGGCCGCAAATGACCTAGGAGGTAAAGGGGAAGGGGAGCAACCAGGGTACCAGCCCTGTTGCTTCAGGCAGCCAGAACTGGCTGCAAATGACGGAGGAGTGGGGGAAGTCTATGTTAGGCTAGCAGGCAGCCTGTGAAAGACTGACCCCCTGAGGGAAAAATCACTGGGGACTAGAATTTAGAGCCAGTGTTCATGAGAAGCTAACAGGCAAAGCATGAAAGTCTGACCCCTGGGGAAGGGGCAGAGAGCAGAGATTAGAGTGTCGCCACCATCTTGTTGAGTTGGAGAACATGTGGAGGGAAGGGAGGGAGAAAGAGAGAGAGAGGAGGGGGGACAGTGAGAGACCTGCCTAGTCTTGTGAACTAGGCTAGAGTTACTCACGGTTCTGTGGAGAGGTTCTTGGCAGGCACCAGCGGGGGGGTACTCTTGGAGCTGGCTTTGCCCACATCCTCTACCACCTGTAGGGAATGATGTAGGCCCGAGAATGGGCACTCGTGGGCATGAGTCTCTGTTGCGTTGTGGGTCTGTGTGTCTGCCATGACGCAGTAGGCTGGGATGGCAGTTCAGCATGGCAGGAGTGCACAGGATCCTGGCTGAGTCCATTTCATGCAACACCAGGGAAAAGGAGGGCCACAGAAGGTTTGGCTGTGTTTGTCTCACACCGCACCAAGTAGACACAGCCAGGCTCGTACTTAGATGGGGAACAAACTCAGTCTGGTTCCATGGGGGTGCAGAGATCTTGGATTGGGGGTCCCTTTGCCCGGATTCGGCTAGAGACCGACTGGTCTCAAGCCCTGGGCTCTCAAACCACTGAGAGGCATCGGAAGGACTGAGACTGGGGGCATGTGGGAGCATGACCAGCCAACCCACAGCCGAGAGAAAAGAGGGGGGATTGGGGATCCCTTTGCCCGAATTCGGCTAGGGATCGACTGGTCTCAAGCCCTGGGCTCTGAGGCCAAGGAATGACTGAGACTTGGGGGCATGTGGGCGCACGACCGGCCATCCCACAGCCGAGAAAAACAAGGAGGGGAGGGAAGAAAGAGGCCCTGGCAGCACCCTGAGGGAGAGATTTGGTTATAGTACTTGCTTAGCAGACTTGGCGGCCTGGTTAGCTTGCTTGAAGATGTGGGTCCTGGGGGTTGTCTGAGAGATGGCTGTTCGGCTCGCTTGTCTGTAGTTGCGTGGGTGTTCAGGGCCCCACATTGAGCGCCATTATGTGGGAAAACGGGGCGCAGCTGTGGATTCCCGGGCCCACGCGGCAGCAGACCCCAGGCCCAGGCAGTAGCCTGGGGCCTGCGAGGTGGAGGCTGCCTGGAAGCCTCCAGGCAGCCTGTCTCACATTCCGGAGAAAGGTCCCAGGTTTCAGGGGCTGGAGGCTTTGGCGGCAACAGCAGACCCAGCAGGCCCCAATGATATGAGGAAGTCCTTGGTTCCAAAAGGGTTTATTGTCATGGCGGATGGTAGATGGATCTGGATATACACCCCCAAACTCAGGGCAGACCTGAGTTAAGTAGGGAGGGAGAAAGGGGGAGGTTCTGGGGGCATGCTTAATTGGCTCCACCCTCTGACCTTCATTAGTATGTAAATTTCTAGGGCCTGAGGCCTGTAGTTACACCATCTACCTGTGCACTTTGGGAGGGGCTGTAATGGCCTACGTGACTGAACAATGTAGGTCTATGGAGATTGGACTGCTTTTCAGGACCCTGAGTTCTGGGGGCGTGGCCGAACTCCTGCCGTTTCTCTCTTGGAGTCTCGGGGTTCTAGGCCCATGCCCAGCCAAGAATCAGGATACCCTTATGCATTCCCACATCCTTCCTTATCCCTTTTGATAACTTTTGGTTGAAAGTCCATTTTATTTGATATTGGAATGGCTACTCCAGTTTGTTTCTTGGGATTATTTGCTTGGAAAATTTTTTTCCAACCTTTTACTCTGAGGTAGTTTCTGTCTTTGTCACTGAGGTGTGTTTCCTATAGGCAGCAAAATTCTGGGTCCTGTTTATGTATCCAGTCTGGTAGTCTACATCTTTTTTATGGAAATTGAGTGCATTGATGTTAAGAGATATTTAGGAAAAATGATTGTTGCTTCATGTTATTTTTTTATTAGAGGTTGAATTATGTTTGTGTAGCTATCTTCTTTTGGGTTTGCTAGAAGATTACTTTTTTGTTTTTTTCTAGATTATAGTTTCTGTCCTTGTTTTGTAGTTTTCCATCTATTATCTTTTGTAGGGCTGGATTTCTGGAAAGATTGTATAAACTTGGTTTTGTCATAGAATATCTTGGTTTCTCCATCTACAGTGATTGAGAGTATTGCTGGGTATAGTAGTCTGGGCTGGCATTTTTGTTGTCTTAGGGTCTGTATGATATCAGTCCAGGATCTGCCTTTTATAGGCTCTGGTGAGAATTCTGGTGTAATCCTAATAGGTCTGCCTTTATATGCTACTTGACCTTTTTCCCTTGCTGCTTCTAATATTCTTTCTTTGTTTTGTTCATTTGATGTTTTGATTATTATGTGACAGGAGGTATTTCTTTTCTGGTCTAGTCCATTTGGAGTTCTGTATGCTTCATGTATCTGCACGGACACCTCTTTCTTTAGGTTAGGGAAATTATCTTCTATAATTTTGTTGAAGATATTGACTGCTCCTATAAGTTGGGACTCTTCACTCTCATCTATACCTATTATTATTATGTTTGGTCTTCTCATTGTGTCCTGGATTTCTTGGACGCTTTGGGTTAGGAGCTTTTTGCATTTTGCATTTTCTTTGACAGTTGTGTCAATGTTTTCCATTTTGTCTTCTGTACATTAGATTCTCTCTTCTATCTCTTGTATTCTGTTAGTGATGCTTGCATATAAGACGCCTGATTGCTTTCCTAGGTTTTCTATCTCCAGGGTAGTCTCCCTTTGGGATTTCTTTATTGTTTCTACTTCCTTTTTAGATCCTGGATGGTTTTGTTTAATTCCTTCACCTGTTTCCTTTTGTTTTCTTTCAGTTCTTTAAGAGATTTTTGTGTTTCCTCTTTAAGGGCTTCTACCTGTTTACCTGTGTTCTCCTGTATTTCTTTAAAGAATTATTTATGTCCTTCTTAAAGTCTTCTATCATCATCATGAGAAGTGATTTTTAAATCTGAATCCTGGTTTTCCAGTGTGATGGTTTGTCCAGGACTTGCTATGGTGGGAGGACTGGGTTCTAATGATGCCTGATAACCTTTTTTTCTGTTGCTTATGTTCTTGTGCTTACCTTTTGCCATGTGATTATCTCAAGTGCTACTTGTACTCACTGTCTCTGACTGGAGCCTGCCTCTCCTGTTATCTTGGTTATGTCAGAACTCCTCATATTTCAGCTGTCTCTGTGATCCTGAGATCCTTGGTGGAAAATTTCCTGGGACTCAGGCTGCCTTAGGGATCCTGAAATTTTATGATCCCATGTGTGTTAGACCTTCTGAGAATCCAGCTTCCTCAATTGCTCTGAGTGCAGTGGTTCCTCTAGGATGGGTCAGGTGCCTTCAAAGGAGCAGACCAGCTAGGAGACTGCTCCAGCAAAAGAACAAGTGAGGGGCAGAAGGGGAGTAGAATTCTGGAGGGAGGGTTTTGGGTGGGTAATGGGTACTGAATGCCCAGATTCCTGGTTGCAGCTCTGGTGCATAGTGTTATGCTGGAGGGTTCTTATCCGCAGCTCTGAGTACAGTGATTCCTCTAAGATGGGTCAGGATATGATGTCTTCAAGGGAGCAGACTGGCTAGGAGTCTGCCCCAGTAGAAAGGACCAAGACAGGGCTTTTTTTTTTTTTTTTTTTTTTTTATTTATTTTATTTTTAACATCCCAAATACTCACCCATATGGGGAAAGTGGATCATGATAACAGACAGAAGAACTGGTCTGGTTTTGTGATCCCAAATTCCATGAAACTCAGAATTGATTATGGTAGATATAGGGCCAGCTTTTTGATCAATATCTCCTCAAGAACTTGACAAGGATACCTCACTGAGAGGGCACAATCAGACATATAGCACAAAAACTTGCTGGTCTACATGCTAATAAGGTATCTCCATATGCTGGGTGTGTTCAGACAATTAGTTTCACTTCCTAGGCAGTCATTCCCTCAAAAGGTATTTAATCCCTGCTTCACCCTGAATAAGCTGTTTGGATTCACATTCACCATCAAGTAAAGCAGTTTGAACAAGCTTGAAACTCTTCATCAAGGAAAGCCGGAGAGGGAGGCTTTCATCCTAAAGCACCCTGCTTTAAAATTTCCCTGAGAAGGACTTCTCTCTCTCTTTCAGGGCCTCTCTACACTCCCTTCCCTTGCCCTTTCTGCCAGAAGGGAAGCACATACCAGGGACCCTGTTCCCAACTCCCAGTGGTATGCTAGGGGTGCCTGGGTACATAGGAGTCTGGAAACCACTGTGATCACCTGAGACTCGACTGTTTCCCACTCTGGAAACAGACCTAGGACCACCATTTCAGACTGAGTTCTGCCTCCCCAGAGCATCACTGTGGAGGTGCTCCAGGCAACCCAGCGATAAGGCAGACACCCAGCATGGCAGAATCCCCTCCCAGCCCTTCACAGGGTCCCTCCCCATATCCTCTCTCCCTTCTCCAAGATTGTAGCCAACCCTCTAGGGTATAACTCTCCCTAGCACATCAAGTCTCTGTAATGTTAGGCCTATTCTCTCCCACCGAAGCCAGACAAGGCATTCCTTTTGGGAATAAATTTCACAGACTGGAAACAAACAGCTTTAGGGACTCCCCCATTCCAGGTGTTGGCAGGACACAAATGGACTGAGCAGCACATCTGTTACATATGTAGACATAGAAGCTAGATCCAGCTCTCTGATTGGTGGTTTGGTCTCCAAGAGCTCCTAAAGGTGTAGGTTAGTTGACTCTGTTAGTATTCTTATGGAGTTCCTATCACCTTCAGGGTCTTCAATTGTTCTCCTAGCTTTTCCATAAGAGTCCTCAACCTTAGGCTAATATTTGGCTGTGGCTTTCTGTGTCTGTATCAGTTAACTGCTGGATAAAGCCTCTCAGACGTAATGCTAGCCTCCTGTCTGTAAGTATAACAGTATCAATTAGTAGTGTCAGCGATTGGTCCTTCCACATTGAATATATCTCAAGCTGGACCTTTATTGGTTGAGCATTCCTTTCTAATAATTATCTCAAAGAAAAACGTCAAGGTTTTAAATTTTATTTAGTATACATATTTAAAAACTAGGAACAATTTCAGAAAAGCTTTCTTTGTTATAACATAGAACATGGGTTCAAATAAGAATAACTTGTGAAGATCATTGTAAAAGGTTCAAGAACTTAAATAATTGCTTCCTAACAACATAACTTGGTCAACATCCAACAAAAGGTCTAGCACTTGGGGATACACTTGACAATTTATGTGATTGTCAGTGGTTGGTTCATCTTTTGTTTAATGTATCAAAATTTAAACAGTTTTGTTGCTGCTAAGAACCATCTCTAGCTCAAAACAATATGAAGAAAGTATAAAATTCCACTCTTAGTATACAATATAGCAAATTATTGAATTTATAAAAATAAATAAAATCTATCAAATGGCGGTTTGTATACCTAAGGGCCTTTTGATGATTTTAAAATATAAAAAAATACAGTACCCAAGACAAACATTTTTATAGTTCTCTTCTTTTATCTGCCTCAAAGGTAGATAATCTGATTTCTATCAACATGTCAGTCACATCTGTTTTTGAATTTTATGTGATTAGAATGATCCACTGCATACCATTATGTTTATGATTTCTTTTGCTTAATACCTTCATGTTTGAGACATTAATCCCAGATAGACACCTGAGGAATTCATCACTGTTCAGTAGCAAAAAATTTGGTAACTTTATCTCATTGAAGAATGCGCTCTACTCCCAAATGACACTTGGGTTGGTTCCATTTCTTAGTTATTTTAAAAATATCCCTATAAACCTTATGCCATTGTTTACTAATTCAAAATCCTGCAATTCATTTTGGTACAAAATTGGCCTTACTTGGTCAGGGAATATCAAAACTTTCCAGTAAAGTGTTATAATGTTTATTTTAATGCACTCTCTTGATTTTTCCTTTTGTATCCTATCATCCAAACATTCCAGAACAGGAACAGTACAAAGTATTCATTCTGTATGTAGAATTGGATCTCTGCTTGTGGTGATCACTTTTCCTGTGTTTTCTAGCTTACCATTATCTTGTGCAAAACTCATTTTCAAGTTCTCATTCAGGCCCCAATGATATGAGGAGTCCTTGGTTCCAAAAGGGTTTATTGTCATGGGGTTGGTAGATGGATGTGGATGTACCCCCCACCCCAAAACTCAGGGCAGGCCTGAGTTAAATAGGGAGGGGAAGTAGGAAGGGTCTGGGGAGGAATGCTTAATTGGCTCCGCCCTCTGACCTTCATTAGTATGTAAATCTCTAGGGCCTGAGGCCTGTAGTTACACCTCTACCTGTGCACTTTGGAAGGTCTGTAATGGCCTACGTGACTGAACAATGTAGGTCTATGGAGACTAGACTGCTTGTTAGGACCCCGAGTTCTGGGGACGTGGCCAAACTCCTGCCGTTTCTCCCTTGGAGTCTTGGGGTTCTAGGCCCATGCCCAGCCAAGAACCAGGATACCCTTACGCAGTCCCACACAGGAATACCCAGGTAAACAGGTTAAGGAAATTGAATAAAGCAATCCAAGACCTAAAGGGTGAAGTAGAAACAATAAAGAAATACAAATGGAAGCAAAACAGGAAATGGAAAACCTGGGAAAGAAGCCAGGAATTTCAGATGTAAGTATCACCAATTCAATACAAGAAATAGAAGAGAGAATCTCAGGTGTAGAAGATACCTTAGAAGAGATTTACACAACTGTCAAAAAAATTCAAAACATAAAAAACTCCTAATCCAAAGCATGCAGAAAATTAATGACACAATGAAAAGACCAAATGTAATAATAATCAGAATAGAGGACAACGAAGATTCCCAGGTCAAAGGACATGAAAATGTCTTCAACAAAATCATAGAAGAAAACTTTTCCAACATAAAGAAAGAGATGGCCATAAAAGTACAAGAAGCCTATAGAACACCTAATAAATGGGAGGGGCAAAGAAAATCCTCTTGTCACGTAATAATCAAAACAGTAAACGCACAGAACAAAGAAAGAATATTAAAAGCTGCAAGGGAAAAGGGCCAAGTAATGTACAAAGGTAGACTTACCAGAATTACACCAGACTTCTCAACAGAGACTATAAAAGCCAGAAGAGACCTGTCAGAGGTCATGCAGACTCTAAGAGAACACAAATAACAAGCCAGGCTATTATACACAGCAAAACTCTCAATCAACATGATGGAGATGGAAAAAAATAAATTATTCCAGGACAAAACCAAATTCAAACAGTATCTATCTACAAATCCAGCCCTACAGAATTCCCTAGAAGGAACACTCCAACACAAAGAAGATACCTACACAAAAAAGGAGGACAAGATAGTAAGCACTCACAACAAAGCCAAAAAGAGAGAACTACAAGCACATAGAGCCACAAAAATGAACATACCAAGAACCAACAGTCATCTCTCTGTAATATCTCTCAATATTAATGGACTCAACTCACCTCTAAAAAGACATAAGATAACAGACTGGATGTGCAAACAATATCCAACATTTTGCTGCCTACAAGAAACACACTTCAATCACAAAGACAGCCACCATCTCAGAGTAAAAGGATAGAAAAAGTTATTTTAAGCAAATGATCCCAGGAAACAAGCTAGAATTTCCATCCTAATATCCAATAAAATAGACTTTCAGTGAAAAATTATCAAACATGATGAAGAAGGACACTTCATATTCATCAAGGGGAAATTCTACCAAGAGAAAGTCTCAATTCTGAACATCTATGGCCCAAATGCAAGAGCACCTACATTCATAAAAGAAATACTAAATCTCAAAACACAATAATAGTGGGAGACTTCAATACCCTACTCTCAACAATGGACAAGACATTGAAATTGAAACTAAACAGAGACAGAGTAAAACTTATAAAGGTTATGAACCAAACGGATTTAACAGATATCTACAGAACATTCCACCCCAAAACAAAAGACTATACATTCTTCTCAGCCCCTCATGGTACCTTATCCAAAATCGACCATACAAATGGGCACACAACAACCCTGAAGCAATACAAGAAGATTGAAATAAACCCATGCATCCTATCAGATCACCATTATCTAAGGCTGGGCTTCAATAAGAGCAAAAACAACAGAAAGCACACGTATATGTAGAAAATGAACAACTCTTTATTTAATGATAACTTGGTCAGGGAAGAATAAAGACATAAACTAAAAGCTTCTTAGAACAGTGAAAATATTGAAACATACCCAAACTTATGGTACACAATGAAATCAGTGCTAAGAAAAAAATGTATAGCACTAAGTGCCCTGGTAAAGAAATTGGAGACATCTTACACTAGCAACTTAACAGCACACCTGAGAGCTCTAGAACAAAAAGAAGCAAACTCACACAAAAGGAGTAAATGGCAGGAAATAGTCAAACTCAGGGCAGAAATCAACAAAATAGAAACAAAGAGAACAATACAAAAAGTCAACAAAACCAAAAGCTGGTTCTTTGAGAGAATCAACAAGATAGATAAACACTTAGCCAAACTAACTAAAGGGCCCAGAGATAGTATCAAAATTAACAAAATCAGAAATGAAAAGGGACTCATAACAAAAGAAATGGAGGAAATTCAGAGCAATAGTGAAAAAAAAAATGCATGGTATTGGTACAGAGACAGACATGTTGATCAATGAAATAGAATTGAAGACCCAGAAATAAAACTAACTACTTACAGACACTTGATTTTTGACAAACATGCCAAAAATATACAGTGGAAAAAAGTAAGCATATTAAATAAATGATGATGGTCTAACTGACTGCCTGTTTGTAGAAAAATGAAAATAGGCCCATATTCTTCACCTTGTACAAAGCTCAAGTCCAAGTGGATCAAGGACCTCATCATAAAACTATATACACTGAATCTATTAAAAATAAAGTGGAAAAGAGCCTTAAACTCATTGGCACAGGGATAAATTTACTAAACTGAATTCTAATGGCTCATGCTCTAAGATCAAGAATTGATAAATGGTACCTCATAAAACTAGAAAGCTTTGGTAAGGCACAGGACATAGTCAATAAGACAAATCTGCAACCTACAGATTGGGAAAAATTCTTCACTAACCCCACATCCGATAGAGAGCTTATATCCAAAATATATAAAGAACTCAAGAAAGTAATCTCCAAAAAAAACAAACAACCTAATCGAAAGTGGGGTATAGAACTAAACTGAGAATTCACAACAGAGGACTCTCAAATGGCTGAGAAGCACCTAAAGAAATGTTCAAAGTCCTTAGTGATCAGAGAATTGAAAATCAAAATGACACTGTGATTCTACATTACACCAATAAGAATGGCTAAGACCAAAACCTCAGGTGACAACATATGTTGGCAAGGATGTGGAGGAAGAATAACACACCTCCGTTGCTGGTGGGACTGCAAACCAGTATAGCCACTCTGAAAATCAATCTGGAGGTTCCTCAGAAAATTGGAAATAGATCTACCTGAAGACACAGCGATACCACTTTTGGGAATATACCTAAAAGATGACCCTCCATGTCACAAAGGCAAATGTTCTACTATGTTTATAGTGTCCTTATTTGTGGTAACCAGAAGCTGGAAACAACCCAGCTGTCCTACAACAGAAAAAGGGATACAGAAAATGTAATTCATTGACACAATGAAATACTACTCAGCTATTAAGAACGAGGACATCCTGAGATTTGCAGGGAAATGGATAGAACTAGAAAATATTATCCTTGGTGAAGTAACTTAGACCCAAAGACTCATGGTTAGTATGTAGTCACTAATTAGTGGATATTAGCCACAAAAAAGTACAGAATATCGAAGATACATTCCACAGAATTCAAATAGGTCAAAAAGCTGAAGGGCCCAAGTGTGAACAGTCCCACTGGGGAGGGAGAAGGAAGCAATTACAAGTGGGGAGGGGGGACCTGTGATGGAAAGTAAATGGAGGTGGGGGGAAGGGTAACCTGATCAGGTATTGGGTGAAAGAAAATGACTGAAGCCCTGAGGGCCAGCAGAAAGTATAGAAACAATCAACCTAGTGAGGTAGGAGGATGGAGGAACCCTCCAGAATGCACCAGAGACCTGGGAGGTGAGAGACTCTCAAGACTCAAAGGGACCTTAGATAAAATGCCAGACAGTAGGGAGAGGGAACTTATAAAGCCCACCTCCAGCAGGAAGACCAGACATCAAATGAAGGAGGGGGTTGCTATCCCACAGTCAATCTCTGACCCATAATTGTTCCTCTTTGAAAGAACTACAGGATGGAAATGGAGAGGACTTGAGAAAAAAAAAAGGAGGTTCAGTGACAGGCCCAAAGTAAGATCCAGTTCAAGGGAGGTCCAAAGACCTGACACTATTACTGAGGCTATGGAGAGTTCTCAAAAAGAGACCTTATCATGACTGCCCTCCAGAAAACCCAATAAGCAGCTGAAAGAGTCAGATGAAGATATTTGCACCTAACCAATGGACAGAAACTGCTGAACCCTGTGGTTGAATTAGGGAAATGCTGAAAGAAGTTGAGGAGGAGGGAGACCCTGTAGGAGGAACAGCAGTCTCAATTAATCTGGACCCCTGGTTTCTCTCAAATACTGGACCACCAAAAAGAAAGCATACACCAGATGATATGAGGCCCCCAACACATATACAAGCAAAAGACTGCTGGGTCTGTGTTCAATTAGAGATGATGCATCTGACCCTCAATAAACTGGAGGCCCTAAGTAGTTTAGAGGTCAGGTGGGATGGGGTTTGGGGGAGTGGGTACAGCCTCATGGAGACTAGGTGTTGGTTGGAGGTATGGGATGTTGAACAGAGGGTAGACAGGGAAGGGGAAATAAAATTCTGGATTGTAAATAAATAAATAATAAAATAAATAAATAATTAAAAAACTTTAAAATGAATAATATCTTAATGGAAAATGAACACAGAGGTTGCCTGAAATGTAGCTTAGGTTTTAGTGCCTATTTAGTGTTATAAGGTTTTGCATATATACAAGACCCACACCCACAGTGACACCAACTTACAGAGATCAATCCTGTGGAAAATATAAGGTTTAAAGCTAGCCTTTTCTTGCTGACTCACATACTCCATACAGTCCTTTTATTATGGGAAGAGTTTCAAAGAAATTGTATTTAAATGAATTAACTCTGACAGTAGAAATCTGACCCTTTTGAGGGATACTTTAAGCAGTGTATGATTTGAAGTTACTTCCTCATGACCATTAATTCCCTTTTGTCTCAAGCAGGGACTCTTATCTGTTATGAGCAGGCTATTGATAAGGGGTTAGAATCCCCCAACCCCTAGGGGAGCGACAGGTCCTGCTCCACTCAGGGATCTTATATTGGATTTGACTGTGAGATTTTCAGTTCCATGAAAGGAAGGAGAGAGTACACCAGAGAAACAGAGGTTTTGGAATTCAGTTATTCTATAATAATGCACAGCATGCAATATATTATCATCAATGCTAAGGCTATTGCTATAACAAGATATTGCCACATTTCTATGTATTGCCTCTAACAATATGCACAATAAACACAAATAATAAGTTACTAATTACCAAAAAAAATAAGCATAGCAATAAACACATCATTCATTCATGGATTATATAAGGGAAGGTGGTTCAGGCTGTGGCTTCCAGATAGTTGAATTGATAATTTGACCTCTCAGGGTGCTTGACCATGAACTGGGGGTGTTGATCTTTTGGTTAACTCTTTGATGACCGTGTGCTGAGGAGGCTTTTTCCTTTTTCCTGAGGATCACATTGGCCAGTCATGGCTACAAGTGTGATGAAGTGCTCTGATGGGCTTCTCTTTGATGTCTGATTCAGCGTTACTGCTGACATGCACAGCAGATAACCACTCATGTCTGTTATCAGCCAGGCTCTGACCTCATCACAACTGGTTGTCACAACACAACTTTTACTTCCAGACTTGTCTTTACAAGTACCAGACATGCCTTTACAAGTTTCTTATTACAAAATGGAGTTGGTCCTGTTTAAGGGCCTGCTCCTTACACCTTTATATAAATGTCAATATATAATTATATAATTATATGTATAATGTATAATTAAATAATTATATTTATTTTATCATTTAATATCCTAGTGAATTACTTCAAACTAGTATTATATAAAATTGTGATAAACTCTGCTACTACTTGTCAATGTCACTTCTTCAGTTTGTTCAACTAAAAGTTAAAAGATGAATAGAGTATGACTTCTTACGAAATGGATTCACTAAACAATGTCAATCTCTTATTGCAAAGCAATTAAAATTTAAATGCTTCCCTGTTCTCCTCTTCATTTTCAAATTAACCCCTTTTAGCCTTCAGTGATTTCCTTATTGGAATCATACTGCATAATAGTAGAGGTCACAGCAGCTTTCTTTCCTGACAAATCCAGTGCTTTTATAGCAGAAAAAAATCTGTTCTGTGACATCAATAATGATGTTGATGGAGCTAAAATATGCTTATTATGTTTTTACTTTGTTTTCTTTTCTGATAAATTCAAAATATATCACAGAAAGAAGTGAATTCTAACCATGTATTATTAAGTCATATTCTCAAACTTAAGAGCTGCCTTTTTTTGTATGTAGAACTCTTAACAAATCAAAGCTTAAAATTCTATATAATAAATACAGATGTAAAATATTGTTATTTAATGTGAATTTGAAAACAAAATTCCTAGATTAGCTTTACTTATAATCAGTCACAATGCTTTATTCACCCTCATTTTTGTACTTGGGCAGAGCTGCATCAACTTGAGACACTTAATACATGAATTCCCAGCACAGGAATATGCTTTGTCTTTTCTATCTGAATTTTTATTGTAATCATGTGTCTTAACCTATCTTAAAAAAAAAAAAAAAAAAAAAAAAAAAAAAACAGGGGGGTGGTGCCAACCTTAATCAGCTTGGAGGAGCAGTGTTTCTGAGTTCGAGGCAGCCTGGTCTACAAGTGAGTTCCAGACACCAGGTAAAGAACCCTGTCTCGAAAACAAAAAAAAAAACAACAACAAAAAAAACTTTCTTTGTGTACAATTTTGGTTCTCATGTATAATTTGTTAGCTAAATGTGTCTTCAGTGTAATACTAAAGTGCTGTCATTAATCACATGTATATGTATGTGTATACAGATATGTGTGTGTGTTTATGTGTGTTCAGCCTTGCTCCGGGGACCCTGGTTCTTTTCACATAGCCACAGCCTTTTACAGCTCCTTCTACAGAAAAGTTTGTTTTACTTAGCACAGATAGAGGGTGTGACACAGGCCATCAGAGCCTCAAGACATCTCCATATTCATGAGATACCTAAGGACAGGAGTACTAATAGCATTCCTCTCAAGACCCTCCTCCTTGCAAAAGGTATTTAACCTCTGGCCTACCCTGAGAACATGGTGTATAATTTCTTGCATTTTCTGCCATGACAATAAACATTTTAAAGCCATGGACTACCTCTCTTCTTTGGGGCCAGCCGTGGGGAACTGTAGAGAATGTGGGGAAAATCGCCATGGCAGTGGTGATCCATGGAGGAGAGGGGCGCGAGCTGAGTCCTAGAGGCTTTCCATGCTGGCAGGTCCCACATACAGGAGAAAGTCTGAAGTTTCAAAGGCTGGAAGCTTTGGTGACAGCAGTCCCCAATGATATGAGAAGTCCAGTGTTCCAAGAAGTTTATTGTTCATGGTGTGGTAGTTGGGTCTGGATGTGTGCACCTCCAGTTCAGCCAGGGAAGAGCTGGCTTAAATAGGGGAGGTGGAAGAGGAGCTAGGAAAAGGAATAGCTTAATTAGCTACACAACCCAGCCTTAGGTAACTCATAAATATGGAAATCTCGTTAGTCACACCTTCTACCTGGTTGGTAATGCAAACCTCTCTGGGAGGAGCTATTCTGAGCCAAATGTGTCTGCAAGATGCAGGCTAATGGTGATGTAGGCCACATGTGAGAATCTGGAATCTGGGGGTGTGGGGAGATACACGCCATCCCTATCCAGGCTATGGTTCACCTATTGGGTCTCCGTCTATCTCAAACCCAGTGCTCTACTGGGGAGACCAAATTATCCCTTTGAGACCCCACAGAGAAAGTCTTCAATTACAGAGCTACCTTCTAACCTCGCGCTGAAAACCTATCTATACTTCCTGCCACAAAGTTCACCAATTCAAGCAAGCTTTAGCCAGCCTTGATCCAGCCAAGCAAGTATCTGCACCACTAAGAGTCTCATTCTCTTGTCCCCCTCTCCCCTTTGGCTGCAGGTCGATCCAGCCTGTATGCCCCACATCTCAGCCTTTCTCAGTGGTGCCTGAGAGTCCAAGGGTCTGAGACCAGTAGGTTTCTTGTCGCCCCTTGACCCCAACCCAAGAACTTGTGCCCTAGTGCAGCCCAGAATGTATTCTCGCAAACCCCTGAGCGGAGCCCTGTGGCTTCTCACATCCCAATTTCTGCCCTAAATGGCTTGAAGTGAACTCGGTCAAATTCCCATTCTTCTGCCTCTCTGAGCCATGGCACCAGCCCCTTGGGGTGGCAGACACAGAACTTAAAATTCAGCCCAAGAGGACCCATGCCCAAATTCAGGACACAGATCTCTCTCTCCTCTCTCTCTCTCTCCACTCACACACACACACACACACACACACACACACACATCTATCTGTCTATCTATATCTATCTATCTATCTATCTATTATCATCTATCTATCTATCATCTATCTATCTAATATTCTGATGAAAATCTTAAAATAATTTTTGATTGATTTGTACACGGTGGTATTTTGCCTGTCTCAGCCAAGTGGAGGAAAAGGCAGATGGACTAGAGTTTAAAATCAGTATAGAATACATAGCTAGTTTGTTTCTAGCCCAAAATAAACATACCAAATAAGAGAGGAGAGTGAGGAGAAAGAGAGAAGGAGAGAGAGAGAGAGAGAGAGAGAGAGAGAGAGAGAGTTCCAGAAAGAAGAGCAACATGAAATACTTTCATAATAAAACATGAATCACAAAATCCTGAAGGTTTTGGTTTTTTCATTGTGAGGTGTAACATTTAGTACATTTCTCTCAGATTTTGTGGCTTTTTCTGTTGAAATCATACTTTCTTGGAATCCAAACAAAGACAATAAATCAATTCAAAGGTTAATCTTATCTCTCAGGTTCATCTTGTCTCTGAGATTCTATATTTCCTCATTGTCTTCCTGCCCTCCCCTAACTCTGGAGCATTTCTTTAGAATATTTGGCATTCATAAACACCGTGGCCACTGGATCTTGCTTTTACCCTTACCTATCAGTTTATATGATATCTAATTTAAATTTAAAGGTAATTCTTAAAAATGCCCAATAATTTAGTAATGTCTGTTAATAAATGCAAAACATATGTAGATTCCTTATTGTAGAATAAAGTACAAAAAATCTTCTATAAACACAAGAGTGTAAAATAGTCATATTTTTCTACCCAATGAAATATAAGCATAATAATCTACAACATTGCATAATAAAT
>JAJTUV010004646.1:0-16582 GCA_021653895.1 Mastomys natalensis
TTTAAAAAAGGGTTAGCATGAATATTCAGACTAAGAACATGTGGTCTTTGTTTGAGGCAAGGTCTCCTGCAGCACAAACTCTGATATTGAGCTTCCGATCTCCCCGGGGCTGGGATAACAGTGTGCACCACCACTCGGAGATTACGTGGTACTGGGAATAGAACCTAATGCTTCTTAAGTACTAGACAAGCTAACAGCTGAGCCACATTCCTAGCCATGTGTACTTTTGCATCTGTTTGTTTGTTTTGTGTCTGGGGTATGTTGGTGTACGTGTGCATCTCACATGTGTGTAGGATTCCTCTCCCTTCCACCTTATGAGTCCCGGGGATCCTGTTAGCCTCAGAGGCATGTGCCTTTAGTTTTATTTTTAAAGATTTATGTATTTATTTTATGTGAGTACACCGTAGCTGTCTTCAGACACACCAGAGAAGGCATCAGATTCAATTACAGATGGCTGTGAGCCTCCATGTGGTTGCTGGGAATTGAACTCAGGACCTCTGGAAGAGCAGCCAGTGCTCTAAACTGCTGAGCCATGTCTCTACCCCCCACTTTTCATTCTTTCTTTTTAAGACAATGTCTGACTGTGTAGCCCAGGCTGGCCTGGAACTTATTATGCATAAGCTAGCCTGGTCTCAAACTCATGATCTTCTTGCCTCAACCTTCTGAGTGCTGAAGTTATACCAGTGTGTGCAACTCCACTAACATGTTGTTGTTGTTTTAAGACAGGGTCTCCAGCAGGGCGGTGGTGGCGCAGGCCTTTAATCCCAGCACTTGGGAGGCAGAGGCAGGCAAATTTCTGAGTTCGAGGCCAGCCTGGTCTACAGAGTGAGTTCCAGGACAGCCAGGGCTACCCAGAGAAACCCTGTCTCAAAAAAAACCAAAAAAAAAAAAAAAAAAAAAAAAAAAAAAAAAAGACAGGGTCTCACTATTATGTAGCTCTGACTGTCATGGAACTCTGAGTAGACCAGGCTGGATCTACTTGCCTCTCCCTCCAGAATGCTGGGATTAAAGTCATGTGCCACCAAACCTGGCCTGACCGTTTTTTTTTTTCAATACTGCATGGACTTGAACTCCAGTTCTAACACCCACTGCTGCAATGTAATCCCTATTTTGCCCAAGGTGTGCCTTTAGCAGAAAACTTTAGTCTCTCCGCGCCCCACCCCAGGCCAAGTCTTTACCTCCTAGGCCATAGGAACTTTCTCATGACCTTTGAGCCTCCCTTCCTGTCCTGAGTAATACTCTGACTCTTTCTTCCTCCAGATGAAGGGGAGGATCAGACTGGTGAGGATGAAGAGGATGATGAATGGATGACTAAACTCACCTACCTTTCTGCAGACCAGTTCCTCCCCAGGCTCACTCTGCCAGCTAGATTCCTCTCCGCTGTCACCTTCCTAACTCATCTGTGGTGGAACCTCATACGCTCTAAACGCAACATCACATCAGCTTTCACTTCTCATCACTCAGGGATTAAACAGGACAAAAATGAGTCTTCGTGTCTGAGGGTGTGTTTGTTCACGTCCTAAATGAGTGGTTGGGGCTTTTTTCCCCCTCACAGTCCCTTCTGGACTTTGATCTCGCTTTGTTGTTTATTGACCCTTTCACGAGTATGCTCATTTATTCTTTTAAGCTTTCAGCCACTTAGCCTGTAGTTCTTTCCTTTTTCCCTCCTCCCACCCTTTTTAAAAGAAGCTTTAAAATTTGTTATGATTTTGGGGAAAGGGGCTAAGGCAGTCTCAGTATGTGTTTCCTCAGCTTTTCCTCAAACTCTTGGGCTCATGTAACCCTCCTGCTTCACTTTCTAAGAGCCAGAGCTCCAGACATGTACCACCACATCTGACTTTAGCCTATATTTTGTTTCTTTCTTTTTGGGGTGTGTGTGTGTGTGTGTAACATACAGAAAGTGTGTGTGTGATATGTTTATAAGCCAAAGGTTGGTGTTGAATAATGTCCTGGCTAGTTTTGTATCAATTTGATACAAGCTAGAGTCATCAGAGGGCAGGGGGCCTCAGTTGAAGAACTGCCTTTGTGAGATCTAGCTGTAAGAAAATTTTCTCAATTAATGCTCAGTGGGGAAGGGCCTAGTCCATTGTGGGTGGAGCCATCCCTGGGCTGGTGGGCCTGGATTCTATAAGAAAGCAGGCGGAGCAAGCCAGTAAGCAGCACCCCTCCATGGCCTCTGCATCAGCTCCTGCCTCCAGATTCCTGCCCTGCTTGAGTTCAGTCCTGACTTCCTTTGGTGATGAACAGTGATGTAGAAGTGTAAGCTGAATAAACCCTTTCTTCCCAACTTGCTTTTTCATCATGTGTTTTATTGCAGCAATAGAACCCTAAGTAGGACAGATATATTCCCCAATTACTCTTTATTTGTAAGATATTTTCTTGGTTATTTTGTTTGTTTTGTTTTATTTTGTTATTGTTGGGACAGTCTGTGTGGGTCTAGATGTCCTGGAATTTGCTGTATAGATCAACTGGGCTTGAACTCACAGAGTTCTGTCTGCCTCTGTCTTTTGAGTGCCACCATACCTGGTGACATTTCTTTCTTTCTTTCTTTATTTATTTACTTGAGGAGGGTTTTTCTGTGTAGTCCTGGCTATCATGGCACTCACTTTTGTAGACCAGGCTAGCATTGAACTCACAGAGATCTGCCTGTTAAGGCCTCTGGAGTGTTGGGATAAAAAGCATACAGCACCACTGTCTGCTGACACCTTTAAAAAAAAATGTGTGAGTTTCCATATTAGACCTAAAATCTTCACTTAGTGCCCTCATATCAATAAACCCAGCCTAATCTAACTTTATATTTCCTCCACATTTATCTCACACCATTAAAATCTATTCTCACACATATCTCCCAGACTTCTGCTTGACTGAATTAGCAAACTCATTAAGCTCTTTAGTAGTGTATCGCAGTTCCTCGTGGACTGCACTTTCCACCTTCCCCCAGGAATGTGCTTAACCTTTAGCCTAGTTATAATAGGTCTAGAGGCAACCATTGGTGGGCACTGTGGGACGTCAGTATTGTCTTGCCTGGTGTCTCCTTCAGAGAAAGTCATTGCAGGTTTAGTGGACAATGAAGGGTTGATTTCCTCAATCAAAGCTGAAAAGGCTTTGTGGGTGTGGGTTGGGGTATCTTCTGCTGAGCGTGGAGAGACTACTTTCTCAGGTGAGCTAAACTTCTGAGAATCTGAGAGTTCAAGGTTCTCAGCTTCAATAGGGGGCTCCCATCACACATCCCCATCCCCAGGTACAAGACCCCATTCTGTACCAATGAACTCCCTTACGTTAACTGCCAACACCCTCCAAGGCTGGGACTTTACGTTAACTGCCAACACCCTCCAAGGCTGGGACTTAACTTTTCACTGTAATTCAGCCAGCCTTGTACTGAGGACTTCAGTTTGACTTCCTACAACATGAGCTCTGTGGCTGCTGGAGAGGACCCTGTTCCAGCACACTTTAGACAGTTTGGGAGCATCTGGCCCAGGTCAGTTTTTATCACTGAGTTCATTGTTGTCCTTCACCGAATCCGGAGATGCTAGAATTTATCACTAAGCTGCATATTCCTTTCCTTTGTCAGTTTATCCAGAGATGCTAGGAGCAACCAGCCGGCATCATCATTCTCATCTTTCCACAAATTGTCAAGTGTCAAGTGTCACATACAGAGTCACCACTGGTGAATCAGGATATTCAGGCACATTTTTCTTCTTAAGTTTGTAAAATAGTTCACATCGTGGGCTTTCAGTAAGTCTCCAACCTTCTGCGAGAAGCTTCAGTAACTGGAGGGGCCTTGGTTACTGTAGGTGTTGGTAAACTGGATAGCCTATTTCAGACCTTTAAAAACTTAATCCTTGCAGGACAGTGGTGGTACATACCTTTAACCGCAGCAATTGGGAAGCAGGCAGATTTCTGTGAGTTTGAGACCAGCCTGGTTTACAGAAAGAGTTCCAGGACAGCCAGAGCTACACAGAGAAATCCTGTTTGGAAAAATGAAACCCAAAAACAAACAAACAAAAACAAAGAAAGAAAGAAAAGAGAAGTCATCCTTATACTTCCATTTCTCTAGAGCCACTTGATGAACAGAATCTACATTTAAATATATATGTATGCATGCATTTATTTTTATATATGGGATTTATTGGAATGGTTTACAGGCTGTGGTCCTCATAGCTCAATAGTGGCTATATGACAGAATCCTGAAGAAGTAGCCTTTGATGCCAATGAAGGAATGGACTTGCCAGCTAGAGCAGAAGCAAGCAGGCAAAGAAAGAGAGAGAAAGCAGGCTTCTTTCTATGCCAGCACTGGTTGGACTTGATAGCTTTACAGGCTGATTCACTGACGACCCACGGCACTGCTGCTGACTAGGCTATCAGATGCTGTAAATGGCTAAAGAACCATTCTGGCTTCTAAGAACCACATGTGGGGCCGGGCGGTGGTGGCGCACGCCTTTAATCCCAGCACTTGGGAGGCAGAGGCAGGCGGATTTCTGAGTTCGAGGCCAGCCTGGTCTACCAAGTGAGTTCCAGGACAGCCAGGGCTATACAGAGAAACCCTGTCTCGAAAAACCAAAAAAAAAAAAAAAAAAAAAAAAAAAGAACCACATGTGGCCTGAGTGAATATCTGGATGTGATACTAAGTCTGTGAAAGTAGAGCCAAAGAAACACTGAAAGGAACTCCCTAGCTTCATTTGCTTCCAAAATAGCCCCAATTTTGGAGGTCTCTAGAGCAAACAATTTAGTCTCCCACTAGCTTCGCTGTGATAGGACTGGAGCTGTCCTATCACTTCAATTGTTTTCTGGCAAAGGTGCTATGTGCCCCCTGTTGCCTGCCCCATTTGGTATCTTAAATCACAAGGTTAAGTAACTTCCTGACATAAAGAAATGAGTCAGAAAACTTGCTAATCAGTAACTTTTGTTGCGATTTACAGACTCCAGAGCACCAAAGAACTTTTAGACAATAACAGTTTACATGTCGGAAAAACAGGTCACTGTGGAATTTATGACCATCCCAGCCCTCCTCAAACTAGAAAGATAACTTTCCTCAGATCCCTTAGTTGCCTTATACCTGCAGACTCTAAACAAAATGGGTCTCCGTTTGTGATACTATCCTATCTTCTTTTGTTTGCTGACTTTCCAAGTAGATCTTTTTTTCCTTTGTTCCCAACCTGGCTTTTTCCAGTCAGGAGTAAATGAATATGGGTGCTCTAATAACAGAGGTAATCTTGGCAATTTCAGGCTGGCTGATTCAAGAGTATGGAACTTCCATCTAGGCAGCTATTTCTGGTGGCTAGGTGTCTCCCTGGGCTGAATCACATGATACTGAGCATTCTGACTGAACATGCACAGGTAGTATGGTCGGAGGGATACTGAGACTGACTAACTGCTTATCTGACAGGTGAGAGGAAGAATGAATGAGTCCCGGGTCAGCTGATGAGCAGCTCTGTCAGGGAAGCTCCCTGACTCCTCAGATACATATATGGTTACAGATTATCCTGATAAAATCCAAGTCTCTCTGAGGAGCCTAACACATCAGAAGATATTGACTGGTTGATCCATAGTGGGAATGAGAAATGATACACTCATTAGAGGAAACAAGCTTGACATGACCACAGCCATTTTAGTCATAACTTCATTGGTGGTAATGGCACAGGGCCTCAGCATACTTTCCAAACCTATAGGATAAACAAAGCCATTAAGATAAATCAGGTTCCAGTTGCATATGTAGCAGAGGATGGCCTTGTCAGGCATCAGTGGGAGGTGAGGCCCTTGGTCCTGTGAAGGCTTGATGTCCCAGTATAGGGAAATGCCAGGGCGGTGAGGTGGGAGTTCTCATAGAAGCAGGGGAAGGGAATGGGGTAGGGGATTTGAGGAGAGGAAACCAGCAAAGGGATAATATTTGAAATGTAAGTAAATAAAATAACTAATAAAAAATAAAAGTAAAGAAAATCTAAAAAAAAAAAAAAGAAAAAAAGCTGGGCAGTGGTGGCACACGCCTTTAATCCCAGCACTTGGAAGGCAGAGGCAGGCAGATTTCTGAGTTCCAGGCCAGCCTGATCTACAGAGTGAGTTCCAGGACAGCCAGGGCTACACAGAGAAACCCTGTCTCGAAAAACAAAACAAAACAAAAAAATCGGAAGCATTTCATGATAACTACAGATGCCCAAATTAGTTTAAACTGATATTTAATAAAATAGATTTAGAGAATAATTGATGGGCCACATTGAAGTTTGTGTAGCAGGTAAAGCCCTTCCTACTGCTATACAGTGTACATTGTATCTCTTGTCTTGCGGACACTAGAGATACAATGAAGTCTGTAAATCTGTAATAAATTGCACTTTGTAAGATCCTGAATCTTTCTAACTCTTCTGGTATATGTACATGTTACTGTGGGCTGTGTACATGTGTATACACATATGTATGCTAGAGGTCAAAGTCAGGCATCTCCCTTGATTGCAATCCATTTTATTTTTAATTTTTATTACATTTATTGGGTGTGTGCATGTGTATATACATACACATATGTAGGCCAGAGGTCAATGTTGAGCATCTTTTTTGAATTTATCGTATTTAAATTTTTTATACTTATTTATTTATTTATTGGTTTTTTTTGAGACAGGGTTTCTCTGTGTAGCCCTGGCTGTCCTGGAACTCACTCTGTAGACCAGGCTGGCCTCGAACTCAGAAATCCGCCTGCCTCTGCCTCCCAAATGCTGGGATGAAAGGCGTGCGCCACCACCCGCCCGGCAAAAAAATATGGAACGCTTCACGAATTTGTGTGTCATCCTTGCGCAGGGGCCATGCTAATCTTCTCTGTATCGTTCCAATTTTAGTATATGTGCTGCCGAAGCAAGCACCTGCCCGGCTTTTAATTTTTTTTTACTACGTTTATTTGGGATGTGTGTGTACACACCTACCAAGGTGCAGGTGTGGAGAACAGAGAACGGCTTACAGGAAGGTGTTCTGTCATTCTACAAGAGCAAGCTCAGGGCTCCTGTCTCCCTCCCTTCAGCACTTTGTTGCTGGGTGTGGCTTTTTAGCTGGGTAATGAGGATCTGAATTCAAACCCTTATGCTAGCAGGACAGACATTTTCCTGAGCCATCTCCACAGCCGCTTGCCCGATTCTCTTGTCTTTCTGCATTTGCTGCCTTTAGCAGCCAGTTCTCACACGCGGAGTTTTTCCTTTAAAACGAGGATCCACTGATAGCCGACCCCAAGATTTCCTCATCCCCCTGCCTATTGTGAGGGCCTAGCTAGGTGTTGCGTCTGATAAAATCATGGTGTAAATGTGGAGTAACTAAAGTGAACCACAGTAACCAAGCGGCGGGGTGACTGTCCAGAGAGCTACTGGGAGCTGACAACGATTTGTCCACCTCAGGACACGGGCGGGCCGTGTAGTTTATGAAACGTTTCCTTCAGAGGTAGACGGAGAAAAGGGCTGCCTGACTAACAACGTGATGGGGACAGTTCGAGGGAATAGCCGGCTGCCTGACTGACAGCACAAGGGCTGTGCTTCAGCGAACTCAGACGGCTGCAGGGCACAGATGAATGCTACTATTGACTGATGCAGTGTGACTGAAGCAGCCAGGGCCCGGAACGGATATCTGATGGCGGCGACAGACTTACTTATTTCAATCAGGTGACTGACTGAACACCTATCTATGACTCGAGGTCCACCCTGGAAGTGAATGCCTGCTCGAGGTTAAAATATAATGACGGGCAGACTTGGGGTCTGACAAAACAATCCCTTTATGACTGGCTGACGCCGTGATTGGCTAGCGATATGACGGACAGGGGGCGGGGCCTGGCGCAAAGTCAACCACTGCTACTGCGCAGGCGCACTCTGAATAAAAGCAGCGAGCACCGGTGCCCGAGACCACTCCTGGTGACGGGAGGAGTCCAGTCACAGCTCCCCGGTTGGTCCGAGCGGGAGCTGCGGGCGGTGAGGAACGGCCAATAGACTGCGCGTCCCCGGCCACGCCCGCGCGCGCTCTCTTCTCGCGAGGCCTGTTAGGCCCGAATGTCGTTAGCTGTGGAGAAAGATGGCGGAAAATTTAAAAGGTGAAGCTGTGGTGCTAGAGACGCAAGCTACTGGCCCGGCCGAGTAGAATGGAGGGAAGGTGTCCAGGGCTCCAGGCCAGGCGTCCGGAGCCACGGAGCCTGGAGCTAGAAGGCCGGCGCGGAAAACGTGGGGCCGGAGAGCGCGGGCCCGGCGCGCGGGCAGGGCGGGGCTGAGGGGAGGGGGCGCGTGCTTCGGCCGCGGGGGGCGCGGGGCTGCGCAGACTGCGCGCGGGGTTTCTCGGCCGCGCGCGGCTGGCCGGCGCGCCTACGCGCGTGAGAGAGTCCTGAAGAGGAGGTTGCGGCCACGCGCGGGAAAAGCGGCTCTCAGTGACCGTTACCCTTTCGGTTTCCACGGGAGACGCCGGAAGGGGAGGAAGAAGTGGAACGGACCCCCTTCTCAAAATGGGGGAACCGGCGACTCTAGGTGGGAAAGGGATCTCGGCGAGATGGGGGCAGGGTTTAGGGTAGACGATTCTCCTCAGAAAGCGGGATTGGGGGCCTCGGTGAGAGGAGGGCTGGGCTCCTCCATGTGCAGGAAAAGAGGGGTGACTGTGCGTGTTGGGCGGGCTCCTCGGCAGTGAGTAAAGCTGTGAGAATAGATTCCACAAGTGTGAGCCGGAGCTACGATGGGTAGGAGTGCAGCTGCGGTTCGTGCGCAGCCAGATGCTGGAAATGTTATTTTCCGGCCACTTCAAAGGCGTTTCAAACGCAGGTTAGAGGCTTTGGGAAAGGAGAGGCCTCGGAGGAGAGGGATTAGTCTCCGCTGGGCCTTGGGTAAAAGGATGGATGTATACGTACGCAATGTTTTTTTTTTTTTTTTTTTTTTTTTTTTGAAGTGTTTGTATGTTAGGTTACCATCTAGCACACCTTATTAGGATTCTTTTAAATCTGAGTCGTATGATGGGAGAGAAAAACATCCTTAAAAGATGGAATTGGTTATTGACAGCATACACCTAGCATCAAGTGGTTTTGTGACATTTTGATTTTTAAAAATGGCTTCTAAAATTGCATTGAAAGGATGTGCTCTGAGGCGAAAAGTATGTGTATACTACTTTAAATCCGTTTCTCTTGAACAATTTTGGTGACTCTTTAGAGTCAGTCTCAGCGACTTACCACATGTATTATTTACGTGGTCCTGAATTGAGAGCCGGTCCCTTTGGATCGAGTTGTACTTTTCACAGAAACATGGGATGAGACAGCAAGTGATAAAGCAGCCTGGAAAAATAGACCTTGGGTATATAAAGTGGTCTAGACTAAGTCAAGGAAGCTTCCAGTAATGTAGTACCCTTTCTTGTCCACCTCCTAGACAGGATTTTTTGGTTGTCTTGGAACTCAGTATGTAGACCAGGCTGGCCTCCGAACTCAGAGATCCTGCTTGCCTCTGCCTCTTCTAGGTCTAAAGGCATGCACCACTATGCCCAGCTTAATGTCTTTCTGCAATCTTTATAATTCCAAAATCTAAAAAACCTTTGAAATAGAAGTCTTTTTCTTAAATCATGGCAAGAGATTTTTAAAAGTGGGATTATTCAGTAAGAATATTTAATGTGAAAAATTAAGGCTTTTGCTATTGATGTGTTTGCTGTGTGTTTTGATTATAGATGACTTAATGCCCTAGACCCTGCCAGGAATTCACCTAAAATTCCCAAATTTTTGAATTCCAAAATCCAATGGCCCAGGAGTTTCAGATAAGTGATTGAAGACTTCACAGCAACACCTCTGTTTGGTGCCCTAGAGATTTTCATCCTACCTGCCTCCCGTAGTCAATGCACCCCACTGAGCTAGGAAGCTGTTCTGTTTTCTTTTGCAGAGTGCAAAGAGCATTGATTAAGGCTCTGACCTAAGGTAAATTTGCAGGCAGCTTAAGGCCTTGGATGTTCTAGGAGTGAATCCCTTTATGGACTGGCCCGTTGCTACAAGCTCCACTTCATCCTTGCTATTCCAGAGTTAGAGGACCAGGGTTTGGAGTATAGAGGATTCCCCCAGAAGAGGAGAACTGGACTCTTCCGTGCACAGGGAAAGACAGGTTGGGTGACTCTTCCTGGTAGGTAGGCTTCTCTCCAGGTGTTGCCCTGAGAATTGAGCATTAGGGTTCAAGGAATTGACACTTGGTGTTGCAGAGGATCTTAGCACTGGGGTAAGACCTGTGGATTACATTTTTTGTCAGTCTTTGGCCTTCTCATTCCAGGCTGCAGTGTGTGCTGTAAATCTTCCTGGAATCAGCTGCAGGATCTGTGCCGACTAGCCAAGCTTTCTTGTCCTGCTCTTGGTATTTCAAAGAAGAATCTGTATGAGTTTGAAGTTGAATACCTGTGTGATTATAAGAAGATCCGTGTAAGTCTGGGGTGTGTGATAGAGAGAGAGTGAGTGAGACAGAGACACAGAGACAAAGATACTACATTGGCAGGAGACCCTCTTCTCCACCCAACCCCCACATCTGTTTGCAAAGAGGATTTTCTCCTCTGATTGTTCTGAATGAATTGACCCTCTTATTTCCATTTTACAGGGAGGGAAATTAAGTGGCTTTCTCAGAGAACAAGAGGCAGAATGAATCCTCAAATGCATGTCCATTTCCACCTAGAAATATAAACTAGTGGAAATAAAAGATGGCAACAGGTAGTATGCCCACCAGAAGTAGCAGTAGGATAGAGGAGCTCACTGAAGGCAGCATGCTTAGTTGAAATGTAGCCTTCGTTTTCTCTGGGAAGGACTGGAGTTGTGAGAATTAGTTTCTAGGGTGTGTTAGCTGCTCAGGACAATACCTGCTGCATAGTGAATGCTACAAAAAAAATGTTAGCTGTTTTTCCTTTCTTTTCATCTTTATTTTTAGTTTTAGGCAGGGTTTTGCTATGTTGGGAAAGTTGGCCCCAAACTCAGAATCCCGCCACAGTTTACTGAGTGATGGGATTATAGATATGTTCCCTTCTCCTTACTTGTCTTACTTGAATAGTTTCATAGCTTTCCTAAAGCAACATAGCCAGGGAGCTACAGAGTGACATTTTAAACTGTCTTAAGGCTAACTCCCAGCAATTAAAAGTTCCCCTGGCACTATGCAAAATACTGCATGAATGAGGGAGGAAGCAGGGGACCAGTGGAAAGGCACCTACCAGAGGCCTGACTGGTTGGCAGTGTTATGATGTGAATGGCATGTGTGAGCAAAAGAGGAACCAAGAATAACTACAGGAGTTTGGGCCTGAGCAGCTAAAAAGAAGGAATAGATAATTGGAAGATAGAGCAGGAAGTAGACTGGGGAATTGAAAAGTAGAAATTTTAACAAATAGTAAGGGGAGGGTAGAAATGGGGAGGGTAGAAATTGAACTTAGTAATCCTTGCTGTAGAGGGTCTCAGCATTTATGGTACCCTCGTGTTCCTGTCTGCCTAACAGGAGCAGGAGTATTACCTGGTTAAGTGGCGTGGGTATCCCGACTCAGAAAACACCTGGGAGCCACGGCAGAATCTTAAATGTGTTCGAATTCTTAAGCAGTTCCACAAGGACTTAGAAAGAGAGCTTGTCCGGCGACACCGCAGGTCAAAGCCACCCAGGCATCTGGACCCAAACCTAGCCAATTACCTGGTGCAGAAGGCCAAGCAGAGGCGGGCACTGCAGCGTTGGGAACGAGAGCTCAATGCCAAGCGCAGCCACCTGGGGCGGATCACCGTGGAGAATGAGGTAGACCTGGATGGCCCTCCAAGGTCCTTTGTCTATATCAATGAGTATCGAGTTGGTGAGGGCATCACCCTCAACCAGGTAGCTGTTGGCTGTGAGTGCCAGGACTGTCTGTCGGCCCCCACCGGAGGCTGTTGCCCTGGAGCATCCCTGCACAAGTTTGCCTACAACGACCAAGGCCAGGTGCGACTGAAAGCTGGGCAGCCCATCTACGAGTGCAACTCCCGCTGTTGCTGTGGCTATGACTGCCCAAACCGTGTAGTCCAGAAAGGCATCCGCTATGACCTCTGCATCTTCCGCACTGATGATGGCCGAGGCTGGGGTGTCCGCACGCTGGAAAAGATACGAAAAAATAGCTTTGTTATGGAGTATGTGGGAGAGGTGAGGAGATGGGTCTGGGTATGTGTGCAGCTTTCCCACTCCCTGTTGTACTATGTGTGACCCTAACCCTGTACCCTAAAACTCTTCTGCTTTCCTGTAAGAAAAGCCTAGGGTGTTGGTCTGAGCATTATAGGGACATAGTTAAAAGAACACTGAAGTACTTCTGACCTCAGCTGGTTTCATAAAGGTGTATAGCAAAGTGGGAACTGAGCTCCAGGGAGCATTTTTTCCAAAGTATGTGGTCTGGGCAGAACCTAGAAAGGCAAATTTGTGATAAGGGTCATTGTATCACAAACTGTGAATCTAAAGGAGCATGTAGGCTTGTCTTGGATGGAGGTTGGGCAATATCCCCTAGGCTAAACTTGTTGGTCACAACCCTCTTGGGGATAGAATAACTCTTTCATAGGGTTTGCCTAAAAACCATTGGAAAATAGATATTCACATTCTGTGATTTGTAACAGTAGCAAAGAAAATAATTTTTGGTTGGGGGGGTGTCATTACAATATGAACTGTGTTAAAGAGTCACAGCATTAGGAAAGCTAAGAACTGACTTTCAGGTTACCCCAGGAAAGGCAGGGTGGTACACTGATGCAGGCTAGCTTTTGTAATCAACAATCCCCAGATCTTTGTGGCTTAACATGTTAGGAGTTAGCCTGCATTGCTCTAAGGCAGTCCAGGTTGGCTTTGAGCTCACAGTACTGCTCTCCTCTCCTGAGTGCTGGGATTACAAACGTGTGCCACCATACCTGGTCTAGGAGTTGGTTTGCCTGGTTTGTGAATACTCTGATGTGGGTGTTTCAATGGATATCCTGTTAACATAGTGACTCGGGCCCCTTTTTTACACCCGCCTCCCCTTGTGCCTTTCTTCTACCTTAGGGCCTTCTGGTCATCATCACAACCTCAGAATTTTGTAGTAGGGGACTGAAGGAGGGTGCTAATGAGTCAGGCAACTTGTGGCTACTATACTGGCTGGAAGTGAGTCACTTCAGTGCCAGGGAGATGATGGTGTGTGTGTGTGTGTGCACGAGTGCACTCGTGTGCTTTAAGTTTGTGACTAGATATAAAGAGGGGAGGGGGTCTGGATGAACAACTAGCAGGTATATGCAGCAGAAGTACCACATTGTAAGGTAAGACACTGTGGACATTTAGGATTGGGCAGTTCTTTTATATATAGACTTTTATATATAATTCTTTTATATATAGAGAGAGTCTTAGCATCCCTGGACCTTTACTGCCTAAATGTGTGTTTTGTCATAACGACATTGTTCATGTATTTCCATAGGTCCCTCCTGGGTGTTAAATACTGACCCGAGGATACATCTGAGGATGTCCACCTATATCAGTGACTGATGACTAGGAGAGGCTTCCACTCTTACAAAACTAGAATAAAGGGTCAGATCCTAGCAGGAAAGGGGTAGAACAGTCTGACCATACCCCCAGATTGTCTGCTAAAGAAAATCCACATGCCGGAAAGCCAGGCAGTTTGTTCAGGAGGTGTTGATATTCAAAGGGTTCCTGGCAGAAAGCAGAGGGATCCTGAGCATCTGCAGTAAGAGATGTCTACATCCCATAGTGGCCCAGTGAGCTGGAGGAAGCATGAGCTCTCCATACTTTCGGAGGTATCTTCACCCCACAATGATTTTGGACAGTCTGGTATGTAGACATCTTTCTAGAAGAAAATGTCTGAGACCCCTGACAGTCTGAAAGGGGAGGTATCCAGACCCTCTGGGATTTCATATTCCCAAAGGTCATCCCAAGCAAGAAGCAAGTCACCATAATTGTATTGACCAAGGTAAAGGAAAAGCCCCTGGGCCTAATGTCCTTGCTCCTCCACTCTAGACATATCAGAGTTTCCAGGAGTCCACTCACCTCTTTCCCATTCCCATCCATTCTCTCCATGTTATTTCTTGACTTCTGTCTTGCCATGACCTTCTTAGGCCTTCTCCTAGTACCCCTAGACCTATGGATCCTTCTGATGGTGTGTGTCCCCAAACTCTTCCAGAGCTAACCTCTTTCCATGTGGCCTCTGAAAGGCAGTAAGTACAAGGTTGCATCCCACCCTTACCACTCAGCAGCAATCATTTTGTCTCTTGTGGTTGTTCCTGTGAAGAACTTGGAAGCAGCCCGTCAATGTTATTTGTGTTAGTATTAAAGTAAAACTTAGACAATCCAAAATGAAAGGTTTTTTGTTTTTTGAGACAGGTTGGCCTTGAATTCAGAGATCCGCCTGCTTCTGCCTCTCCAGTGCTGGGAATAAAGATATGTACCACCACTGCTGAACTGTTTTTTGTTTTGGATAACCTGACCTGATTTATTGTCTTTATACTTGGGGTTAGTGTTTATACTTAATTATGTGGCACTGTCTAGATGCTCCTAAGGTGCTATATTATGAATCCACCCCTCTCCCCACTCCCCACATAAGGATAGAACACAGGGCCTCCTTTATGCTAGGCAATACTCCTCCACTGAGCCACATCCTAACAGGCAAGGTGCTGTGTAATTCAGAGTAGCATTCCCAGTCTTGGATGCCAGTCTTTGGGGCCACTGACAGTGTATATCAATAGTTCCTGCTCTTCTGGACCTTTTGTTTGTTTCCACATTATTTCTAGCTTCGCCAGGCAGAAAATGCTAGAGAATACTGAAACATTCATTCCGTATACATTTTATCCTCTCTGGAATGGAGGTGAGTTTTAACTGATTAAGTGATAGCATTTCGTTACCAGTTTTTTGGGGGGAGCACACAGAAAAAAGGGGTGAACCTCAGATTTCAACAAGATAATGGTACTTGTTGCAAAGCCAACCCAAAACATTATTTCACACATATCCTCTTTTGTCTTGAGGCCCAGAGAGGTGTCATGTATGTAAGAAGTGGTCCAAGTTACAAAGCTAGTAAAGTGAAATGCCTGTTATTTAATTAAACCTAGTGTTGTGGCAGGCCTGCTGGCTTCCCCCTCAACCACCCGTAAAAAGCAGTTACAGAGGGGCTGAGTAACCACTGACTCAGTTTCCTAGTCTCATTCACATCAACAGCCTTCTTTTGTTTTTAAGTGTATGAGTGTTTACCTGCATATATATGTATGCACTAGGAGAGGCCACAGATCTCCATGTGGGTGCTGGGAACCAAAACTAGGTCCTCTGGAAAAACAGCAAGTGCTCTTAGCCAATGAGCCATCTCTCTAGCCTCTCAACAGCCTTTAAAAAAGAAAAAAATTGATTTAATATATGTGAGTGCCCTGTCTTCGTGCACACCAGAGGAGGGCGTCAGATTCCATAACAGATGGTTGTGGGAATCGAACTCGGAACCTCTGAAAGAACAGCCAGTGCTCTTAACGCTGAGCCACATCTCTAGTCCCCTCATCAGCCTTTATAAACTGCCCAACTCCTAGACTGTCTGGTTTCCTTGACAGTCTGTAGAGCTACAAAAGTAGAATAGAAATAGGGATGGGACAGCACAGGTGAGAGACAAGGAGAGCAGGTTAAGCTGGAGGCTATGACTCATCCTTGTGAGACTGGAGGAGCAGGTAGGGACAGAACAGACCGAAAGATAGAGTGGGGGAGGACATGTACATTCCTTCTGGTTTGAAGGTGGCTCAGAGAAGATCCAGTCTGCTGGTGAACTAGCGACTGGCTGGCTTCTGAGGGGGCTGAAAAGACAGGCTCCAAGTGGTCATATGGTTCTCAGGGAGATAGGAGGCCTACCTCAGCATACAGTATGATGGTGGTGATGCCCTATTATGACCTGGGGCCTGCTTTACAGGATGAATCTTTTTTTTCGACGTTATTTTACCTTACTTGTGTGGATGTGCTCTCAAGTGCATGTGTATGTAAGTGCTCGGTAGAGTCCAGAAAAGAAGGGGTTACTGGATCCCTTGAGTTTGAGTTATAGGTATTTGGGTTATGTTTGGAGACAGGATCTCCTTGTATTGCCCTTGCAGTCACTATGTATGGAACTCACTATGTAGACCAGGCTGGTCTCAGACTCAGGGATCCTCTTGCCTCTGCCTCCGAGTACTCAGATTAAAGGTTGTGTGTGAACATGTGTGTTGTGTGTGTGAACAAGCTATAGTTATTTGTGAGCAGTCTCATATGGGTGCTCAGATCTAAACTCTGGTCCTGATAAAGCACTAAGCACTTTTTACCATTGCTGCAGCCCTAGGCCATATTTCTTAATTTCCCCAGTGATGTTTCCCTGAACTATGTTTGCAGTATAGTGTGGGTATCAGATTTTATCTTTGTTGCCTTGTGGCCAATGAGGGCAGCGGTAGGCCTGGATTCTTCCCCTATCAGACAGGCTTTATAAGCAGGATTAGTCTCCAGTGGAAAACTAACCCAGTATACTGAGGGTATATATTGCATGGTAGAATGTGTGCAAGGTATTCCTGAGTTTGTCTATACTACCAAATCAAAGGACCTGAGTGAATGGAGAAACAAATTGCAGATGGGAGGCCAGGTCTTCAGGAATGAGTTAGAGTAGGGGGTGTGTAAAG
>JAJTUV010004647.1:0-17401 GCA_021653895.1 Mastomys natalensis
TGTCTCTGGTTGGTAGTAACCTTAATGATACATTATCCCAATCAGCCTAGCTGAGTTCTTGTATCATCATTAAAAATGATACCTGAAATGGTGGCACACACCTTTAATTCTAGAACTTGATAGAATGAGACAGGAGGATTGGAAGTTTAAGGCAGTCTAGAATATGTCTCAATAAATAGATAAGAAAGCCAGGCACTACTGGTGCAGCCTTTAATCCCAGCACTTGGGAGGCAGAGGAAGGTGGATTTCTGAGTTCGAGGCCAGCCTGGTCTATAGAGTAAGTTCCAGGACAGCCAGGGCAACACAGAGAAACCCTGTCTTGAAAAACCAAAAATAGATAGGTAGGGTAGATAGATAGATAGATAGATAGATAGATAGATAGGAAAAGAGAAAAGGTGGGGGAAGAGTGGGATGTTTCATTGGCGTCATGGGTTTCAATAGTTGAGGGCAGGCAAAGGTAATCACTTGTGTGATCTCTTCTTTTACCTCTTATTTAAAAAAAAGTTAAGCATTTCTCTTTATTTATGATAGTGGTGTATCCATGCCACAGTGGAAGCCAAAAGACAACTTGCAAGAGGCAGTTCTTTCTAATGCATGACTTCCAGGAATTGAACTCAGATCATCAGGCTTAACAGCAGGCACCCGTCCACTCCAAACCATGTCACCAGCCCTACCTTTACCTTTTAATCAATGGGGGGCAATGCGTGGACGTAGACTTGACTTCAAAATTCATGATAATCCAAGTGGTCAAATGTAAAGTTAGAATGTTCAGTAACAGGGGAAAGATGCAATTAGAAATCAGTAACAGAGCCGGGCGGTCATGGCGCACGCCTTTAATCTCAGCACTTGAGAGGCAGAGGCAGGTGGATTTCTGAGTTTGAGGCCAGCCTGGTCTACAGAGTGAGTTCCAGGACAGCCCAGGCTACACAGAGAAACCCTGTCTCGAAAAACAAAAACAAAAACAAACAAACAAAAAAAATCAGTAGCAGAGAATTTATACATCAGCCCCTGATTTCTTGAGAAAGCTCACCGCTAGCCAAGGAGGTCGGGGCTCCTTACAGCTTAGTTATCAAAGCTGGAGATTTAGACTTGAGCTCTTGTGGGGTCTCTACGGTTCTGCCTCAGACGAAACAAAAGGTGAAAATATTTTACAGCTCAGGTACTAGTGTGTAGCTGCCCAGCACCTGGAAAAGGACCTCCCACCCTTATGCTTAGCATTCACTGGGCTTTTTGTGTTTCTTCCTGTGGAGTGATATGTGTCCCCATGATCTTGAACACTCTAACAATGTATTGCTTGGCTTGAGAATGGACAGCGAGATCCTGTTTGCACGAGGAGCTGAAGCCTGTGCTTCCCAACAAGACTGCGGCTAACACCAGGCTGTTTCCAGCCTCCATCAAATGCTAGCTTCATTTTAATACTGTGGCGTCGGTCCTTTATGATTTGTCCTCCCACCACTCTCCTCTCCCAAATCTCTCTTGCATAAATGATTTACTATTTGTCCCTAAAGCCGAAGATTTTATGCCTTGTCTCTTTCGATAAGAGGAGACTGCGGCTGCTTTCCTTTTGTGCTGTGGATGGTTTTCATTTTGTTAATTCAAAGTTCAGCAGAGTAGCTAGTTCAGTGAAGAACAGAAAACATAAGGTTAGCCATTGCAATGGCTAAGACAGTCAATCTTCGCTGGTCTATTATTAATAGTACCCCGTTGAATTTGCTCTTCTAGCGTAAGTTAGCAAAGTGTGTTTCTTAAAATAGGTTTTTACATGTTCTTAGCTCTCCAAACTAAATGCATTAACAACAGGGCACTTAAGGTACTTAAGATTAAGTTAAGAATGGAAACTTTTAAGTCTTAAAGGATGGGTTTTTTTTTTTTTTTCATTTTAAAAAAAAAAAAATGGAAGCAATTCTTTCTGGATGTATCCTCATGTAAGAATGCAGAGTTCTATATTTAAAATGGGATTATGAGATTTAAATTTCTCTCCAGTTTCTTTTAAGGTGGCACTTGGCATATTAATGGATCACACAAAAGGTATATGCTATAGTTCTTTATTGCAGGAGTCAGTAGAGTAACCCAAAAGACACAAAACTAAAAACAAAATAATTAACAAACTCACTAACTTAATCAACGAGCTTACTAAGTTTATTTACCCAGATAGTACAGAAGTGTTGTCCAAACTCAAGAGTCATCTCTGAGGTCTTTTCCATACTTACTGTTTCAGAAGAGGCCTGACCCCTTGAAATGTCTTTGTCTCTCATAACCTGAGTTCTCAAAGAGCAGCCAGTGTTCTTAACCACTGAGCCACCTTTCCAGCCCACAACTCCATTTTTGGGCTGTTTCAACAGTGATGCTTGGATTTAAAGGGGGTTGGCATTTGGAAATGAATGAAGTATTAGCTACTTTTCTCATTGCTGTGGCCAAATACCTAACCCCCAAAACAAAACACAACGCCAAGTCAACTCAGGCACAAAAGGTTTATTTTGGCTGAGTATTGAAGAGTATATCGTCTGTCATGGTAAGAAAGGCAAAAACCAGCCCTCAGCTACCTCAACAAAATCTAATAATAGATACAAGAACACCTTGGAGAAACCCTGACGTGGCTCACATGAAAGATGTAAAAGGTCCTGGAGTATTTTTCCCCAGTAGAAACATTGTCAACCTAGGCCAAAAGAAACAGTATGAAAAGAAAAAGCCATCAATTCTCAAGATCCACAAATAGGAAACAGGCTTAAGTTGTATAGTCGAAAATATGCTTTTCTTTTCAATAAAACAGGCAAGAAGATACTGATCTTAAGAACCTCGTGCTGCTGAGGGTAGTTCCCAGGCCTTGAAATCTAACAGCATTCCCTCACTGCGTTTAAAGTCAGCTCAGGACTCTTTTTTTCCTCCCTGTTTATCTTCTTCCTTTTGGAACTGTAATGCCTGTGATTGTTCCAGTTTATCTCACCATTGTATTTTCAGAGCAAACAACTTGTTTTCTAGTTTTCCAGGTCTGCAGACAGAGAAAACATATATTTTAATATGGATTACAGCCAGAACCTAACTCAAATCTGGTTTAGATGACCTAGATATAAAAAGGGAAATGAGTATAACAGGAAAGAGAGAGGTAATGAAACCTACAATTAAAATGTACATTTTTCTAGTTCATTCCTATAATTGCAGCCCTTATGAGGCAAAGACCGGAAAATACCCCAAGTTCAAGGCCAACCTAGTCTACATACAGAGCTCTAGACCAGCCAGGGACACATAGTGAGACCCTGTCTCAAGAAGTTTTCTACTTTGATTAGAGAAGGGTCTTTTTTGTAGTGTGTAGTGGTTAGTGAAGGACATGAAACTGGTCAAAGTACTGAGAATAAAGAACTCAGTGCTCAGCTCTGGGTGTGACATCTACATCAACCTCTCTCCATCCATCCACTGAAGAAGATGGACAGAAGGAATATAAGCGCTGAGGAGGAGCACTGTGGAATTCGGTCCTCTGGAATCGACGTGACTGTCGCACACTGATGTTCACAGTTCACAGCACTTGTGGTTTCCTAGACCAGATCAAGGCAGTTAAAATTCCAGCACAGTTGGTGGAGGGTCTCCACCCCACGGAATAATCTGTTGCTGGCTGATGGCTGCTGAGGGTGGGAGAGCCACTCTCCTTTGGGGATGTGGTTGCTGGCAGGTTGCTTGGTTGGCCTCAAGCCCTATATTTCACTAATTGGACTCAGAGGTTTATTAATACGCAAAAGTAAAAATGAAATGAGAAGAGGACACGAATCTGGGAGGACTCTGGTCTGGGAAGATGGGGTTGGGACACTGGGGGAGGTGAAAGTTAGATATTCGTAGAGAGATATGAACAATATGCATTTTATAAACACATGGATCTTTCAAAGAGTAAGAAACATTGTTACAATAATCAACTTTTTATTCAATGCTTTTTTTGCACTTATTCAAAGCACTATATGTAAATAGTTATTTTATTTGTATGTGGGTAATTGTTACTGTTAAAGATTAGCATATGTGCAAATCTAAAATTACCATCTTTTCAAAGTTTTCTTTTCTCTTCAGAATAAAAAATGAAGATCTCAATAATCTTTTTCTATAAAAAGACTTGCTCTAAGCCTGCATTTTACTAACGGTGTTCTGATCATTAATTAACATAAAGTAGCTTACATACAACTTTAGTATAATTTAGACTAAAGGAGGCAAAATGAATCTAACATTATCCCACCTTATATAAGAGAAAATAAATAATTATAAAAGGAACAGGAAGGCTTGTCTATAGGAGAATCAACAATTAGTGATTGATCTGGAAGAAAATACAAGTTTCTTGATCTGAGCTCCTGCTTAGTATACTAGCTATTGCTATATATGCTTTAATTATGTATAACGTTTTCATTGAATACTAAAGCACTAAAATTCAAATGGTAAAAACTAAAAGCTTTCCCTAAAATTATGAGGAACAAGGCAAGAGTGCTTACTCTCTGACTGCAGGAAGTCCTAGTCAAAGCAATCAGGCAAGAAAAAGAAATAAGAGACATTCAACGAGGAAAGGAAAAAAATTGCTAATTTTTTTTTCCTACAGAAAAATAGATTTACCATATGATAAAGAAAGCATACTTCTGGGTATTCTGTACCCAAAAGTAGTTAAATCTGGACCTGCTGTCTCGGAAATAACCTGGTGATATTTTAAAAAGCAGCTATCCTGTGAAGAGGTGACAACAGAGAGCAGTGACAAAGAAAGGGTGTGCATGCTTGGTGAGCAGGAGAAGAAGGGCCAGGCCCTGTTCTAGCACTCAGCCCCAGGCTGAGAGTCTACATTCCCAAAGTGGAGTGAGAGCTAAAAGTCTGAATCTCAGCTCAAACAAGGAGAGAGAGCTTCAGAACACTTCCACTCCACGCTCATTGATGGATAATTTACAGAGGAGAGAGAGAGAGAGAGAGAGAGAGAGAGAGAGAGAGAGAGAGAAGAGACAGAGAGACAGAGAGAGAGAGACACAGAGAGAGACACAGAGAGACACAGAAAGAGAGACACAGAGAGAGACAGAGACAGACAGAGACAGTGATAGAGACAGACTGTACCAGCATAATCCAACGGGGGGAGCAAAAGAGGTTTAAAAGGGGACTAGGAGGGGCGAGCAATATTTGGGATGTAAATAAATAAAATTATTAATTAATTTAAAAAAATCACAACCAGCACCATCCAAACACACAGAGATGGTGTAGTCTGTATACCACACAGTTAGTAGGAAAATCCTCCTTCTGGCATTCTATTGTAGCAGTGGTGAGAAGCCAAGTTTTAATAAAGGCCCTACTGACTCAGCAGATAGGAGGCTCTAGAAGCTCCTACCACTGCACAACCCAGTCTGGTAACCTAGGCAACTGTCAGACAACTATTTTCTGAGTCATGGCTTGCAAAATAGTCCATCTAGACAGTGCAGACTGAGTCAGGGCTGCCTAATACTCTATTCAGTGGTCTGTTGTACTCTGAAGTGGGACTCTCTCACTTCTCCCACGAAGGCTGAGTAGCGGCACTACTTAGCCACTAGAGCACACATCAGTGGAATGCTTGCCGGGAGTGCTATCTAATACCTAAAGACTGACACGACCTCAGGTCATAATATCCCCAGCCTGGCTTGTGAGTCACATCATTTGAGTAGAGAGGAAATAACACAAAAATCAGAAGACACCAAGACACCAAAGACAGAAAGACACTTGACACAGAGATGAGACCAACATCAGCACTCAGACAAGTGACAACTTGAAGACTCTGCACCTCTGGAGTATGCCCACATAGATACAGTGTCCACTGCACATCTGGGTCTTACTGTACCAAGACGGCCTGTATCTGTGCACACAAGTAGCTACACAGATACAGTCTTCACTGCACACCCTGCCAGTGACTGTCCCAAGACAGTCTGCATCTGCACACATGACTGACAGCACAGAAAACCCTGCACTTAATGCAGGTGAATGACCACACAGACACTGTTTAACATTTAATTCTAATTTTACAAGCTTCATTGAACTCTACTGTTTTCTCATTCTCTTTCTGTCTCTGTCTGTCTCTGTCTGTCTCTGTTTCTCTCTCTTTCTCTCTTTCCGTTTTCAAAGACAGACTCTCACAAGGGCTCTCCCAGTGCTGGACTAGGGTTTATGATCTCCCTGTCTCAGCCTCCTGAATGCTGGGATGTGTTTAGACCACCAAGTGCTTTGCCCCTTTCTCATTCCTTCTGCCTTTAACAGGACCTGCCTTATTGCCTCTCTGCCTCTTTATTGTTCCCCTATGTGTCTTTCCCTATTGCTATAATACTAAGTACTAGTTTTATTCAGTGTGACTTCTTCCCATTTCTACCTTACTACATACAATGCTACCCTTGTCTCTGTGTCTCAAGAGTTATAGGGCAGATGTTTTTGATTGGATCCTGCTGTATTTTCATGAAGGCCTATCCTTCAGTAGTGGTTACTTAGGCAGTCAGTATTCTACTCTTCAAGTAGAGCTGGAAACCATGGCTAAGCATGTGAGCTAAAGGTTGAACTATGGAGCTCTACAGCCAGTGAGTTAAGAAAGACTAGCACATCAACCCTACTTACAACCTATTTCTACCTGAACATGTTAAATACGGCAATGAAAATAATATGGGTAACCAAAACAATCAACGCATGGCCTAATCCCAGTTGTCCAAGTTCCATTGCAGAAACATAAAAAATACGAAAAATTTAAAAAATTAAATGACAATATGATTTCTCAAAAAACTACCAGTTCTCTACTAATAGATTTTAATAAAAGTGAATTAGATGATATTCTGGACAAAGAATTCAGAAGAATGATTTTAAGAATATTCAATAAAATAAAAAGGTACAAACTCCTAAATTAATTAATCAAACACAAATAAATAGCTGAATGAAATAAGGATGTCAATATAGGGCATGAAAGATGAACTCAATAAGAAATACAAATACTGAGGAAAATCTAAATTGAAGTTTCTGGAAATGAAAACTATCAAATAAAAGCTCAGTGAAAAGCCTTATCAGTAGAATAGATCAAGTGAGAGGCAAGCTATCCCAGCCTGAAGACAGAATAGATCAATTTTAGGATGTTCAGACAATGACAAAGATAAAATAATAGGAATTTATGAATAGAACGTATGTAATCTATAAGTCATCATGAAAGGACCAGATATGTGATTTATGAAAATCTTATCAAATACATAGTGTCTTGAATTCTATCTGATTAAAACAGTGAATTAAAAGCAAATAACAGAATGGCAAGATGGCTCAGCAGGTAAAGACACCATTGCCAAACCTGAGCTTGAACCTCAGAATCTACGTGGTGGAAGGGGAGTACTGAGTTTTGCAAGTTGTCTAGCTATACAAGTGCCATGGAAGGCATACTCACACACATGTGCACACATACACACACACATACATATACACACATGCATACACACAATGCACTCACACAATACACACACACATGCACATACACTCACACAGATACTTGCATATATTCACACACAAGCACACAATACACTAACACATGTACACACATGCATATACACACACACATGCACATACACGTTAATACTGAACAAATAAAAATGTAACTAAGAATTTTTTTCTCTTTTAAAAAACTTTATATTGATTCTTTGTGAATTTCACATCATGCACCCAAAAATCCACTCATCTCCTTGTTTCTCTATATCTACCCCCCACCCTTGCAACCTTCCCCCAAAAGAAAACGAACAAATCTCACTGTGAAAACTGTGGTGTGTCACACAGTATACCCCTTTATTCAAACAACTTTTCTTGCAAATAGTCATTGGTCTGGTTCTGGGCCTCTGGTGCTGTTACACTAGCAATACTGGATCCTCACTGGGACTCCTCTTTGATGTCCTGTTGTTGCCCTGTGTCTTGGAGATCCTGCAGCTTTGTGTGCTTCAGCTGTTCATCCATGGGGTAGATGTTGGGGTGGGCCAACTAAGACCCTGGATCTGGGCCTGGGTGGAAGCTGAGTTGGTCAGGCTGACAGCTCTCCCAAGCCTACACCAAGGCCAGCTCTACTGTGTTGCTCATGCAAGGTACAGGGCCTGCTCTCCTGACTGCTTCAGCTGGCAAAGCAGGAGCAGGTTACAGGGGTGGGGCAGCTCACCCACTCTCATGCTTTTGGGGCCAGCTTTCCCACACGGCCCAGGTGAGAGCTAAGGCTATCTCTCCCTATCCAATGCCATACCATCACAAGGCCAACAAGGGACATCTGCACGAGCCACAGATATCAACACAGACCCCTGCTGCTCTAGGGTCATGGACCCAGCCACAGCCCTTGGCAGTAGCACAGGCCAGGACCTCACTATGTCCTCAGATGGCATTGCCAGCTACTCACATCAGGCTGTTTCTCACTACCCAGGAGTCTCCAGTCCCACCTCTCTTTACTGTACACACATCATTCTGCTTTGCTTTCTATTCCATCTCTCCACCACATACTTGTTATCTTACTAGGTGTGGTGCCCTGGGTCTCTTTCTCTGGGCACCAGGTGAGGGTTGTCAAGGATATAATATGTTTTAAAATAAAGTTAAATAAAATAAAACCACAACATACTGGAAACTGTGAGATACAAACAAAGTGGATTTAAGAGGAAAATTTATAGTTATAAATTCCTACTTTAAAACAATCAGAAAGCCAGGCATGTTGGTACATGCTTTTAATTCCCTCACTCAGGAAGCAGAGATAGGCAGATCTCTTTGAGTTCCAGGTCAGGCAGAGATACATAGTAAGACTGTCTCAAAAAAAAAAAAAAAATCAAAGAGGCTAGAAGATGGTTCAACAGATAAAAGCATGTACTCTTCTTGAAGAGGACCTGTGTTCAGTTTCCAGCACCCACAGCAGGTATTACAACCATCTATAATTCCAACTCTAGGAAAAGCTGGTGTCTCGGACCTCTTCAGGCACCTCCACTCAAACATACACAGCCCTCTGTCTCCCTCTGTCTCTCTATCTCTCTGTCTCTCCCTCTCATGCACATTTACATAATTAAAATAAAACAAATATTTTGAAAATCAGAGAAATTTAAAATACATAGTTTAATGATGTACCTCAAAGTCTTAGAAAAAGCAGAAAAAGACAAATCTCAAATCAGTAAACAGAAACAAATAATAAAGGTGAAAGAAGAAAATAATGTAAAAAGAAATGAAAAGAATCATACAAAGAACCAATGTAATAGAGCTTGTTTTTGAAAAGATAAACAAGATCAACAAACCCAAACTAACAGAGAGGGAGAGAGAAAGAGAGAGAGAGAGGAAGAGAGAGAGAGAGAGAGGCAGACAGACAGAGACAGAAAGAGACGCACAGAATACTCACACTAATAAAATTAGGAAATGAAAAAGGAGACATCACAACAAACCAACAAAATACAGAAAATCAACAGAAATCGATAGAAAACACCTTTCAAAACATATGTTCTAATAAACTGGGAAATCTTAAAGAAATGGTTAAATTTCTAGACATGTATGATCCATCAAAACCTAACCAGGATATAAGCGCGTAAATAAACCAACAGTGAGCATTGAGATAGAGGCGGTAATGAAGTATCCCACAAGGTGGGTGGACGGTTCATTGCTGAGTTCTACTTCTCAAGTTATTACATAATATAGTAAAGCTAGCAAAATCACTCTACAAAACCAATATAACACACACACACACAAAACAAGGATGCAAACACAAAATAAGAGTCTATGTCAAGCTCTCTGGTGGAACATGGAAGTGTACATTCTCAATAAGAAACCTGCAAGCTTCTCACGTGGTGCACAAATCAATTCCAAATGGATCAAGGATCTCGGTGATAGACCCTAAATGATGAAACTTTCCTGGACAATTGTGGTACTATTCAGAAAGTTCTTATCTTACCCTAGTTGTCCAAGAAATGAGTACAGCAAGTGGGCCTTCATGAACTTAAGAAGCTTCTGTAATGTAAACGAGGCTTGTTTGACTGAAGAGGCAGCCCACAGGATGGGGAGAAGAAAAATAAACACCTGTGGCTGCTATAAATCTGATTAGCATCTAGAATATAAAAAGAAATAAAAAAGCTAAGTACCAAGAAAACAATGTAATTAAAAATGGACTGAGGCTCTGAATAGAGTTCTAAGAAGAAAAAATATTCTTGAGAGTCTTCACCTATTCTCAGCCATCAGAGAAAGGCAAACTAAAACTACTCTGAGATTTATCTTACCTCGGTCATTCTGACTGCAATGAAGAAAATAAAAGACAATAAATGCTGGTAGGAGTGGGGAATGTGGAGCCCTCAGGTGCCCTTGGTGGTAGAACATTCTGATGCAGCCAACCAATCAACCAACCAAACAAACAAAACCTTTCCACACGGTCCAGGGACAGGTCCATAAGAATTGTTCTTGAGTCCCATTGTAATTTACAGGGAAACAGACACAAGATCAAGAAGGAGGATCTCTTCAAATTCCTTGGGGCGGGAACCGACATCTACAAATGGAGTAGTGATTGTATCTATGCCATAAATCTGAAGAGGACCTGGAGAAGGCAGTTGCTTGCAACTCCAGCAATGGTTACCATCGAGAACCCTGCTAATGTCAGCGTCATCTCTCCACAGGCAGCCATGCTGAAGTTCACTGCTGAGTTGCTCCCACTACTCACTGCTTCATGCCTGACACCTTCACTAATCAAATCCAATCAGCCTTCGGGGAATCATGGCTTCTAGTGGTGACTGATCCCGGGGTTGACCACCAGCTGCTCACAGTGGCATCTTAAGTCAACCTGTCCACTACTGCTCTGGGTAACACAGACTCTCTGTGCTACTTGAACAATGCCATCCCATGCAACAACGAGGGAGCTCACACCGCGGGTCTGACATGGTAGATGCTGGCCTGGGAAGTACTGCGCATGCGAGGCACTATCTCCCGTGATCACCCGTGGGAGGTTATGCCTGATCTTCACTTCTACAGAGACCCAGAGGAGATCGAGAAGGAAGAGCAGGCTGCTGCTGAGAAGGCTGTGACCAAGGAGGAGTTCCAGGGCGAATGGACAATGCCAGCTCCTGAGTTCACTGCTGCTCAGCCTGAGGTGGCCAACTGGTCTGAGGGTATACACATGCCTACTCTACCCATCCAGAAGTTTCATACTGAAGAGCGGAGTGGCCAGCCAGCCACTGAGGACTGGTTAGCAGCTCCCACAGTGCATGCCACTGAGTGGGTTGGAGTCACCACTGCGTGGTCCTGAGCTGCTCAATGGACACCGCAAAGGAGTGAAAGGTGGAAGGAAAATCAAGTTCCTAAAAGCAGGAGGGGAAAAAACCAAAAACCCCAAAACAAAACAAAACCCCTAGAAACTTATCTACCGTGTGACCCAGTTATACTTCTTTTGGGCATATACCCAATAATTGTCTTAGTTAGGGTTTCCATCACTGTGAAGAGACACCATGACCAAAGCAACTCTTATAAAGGACAACATTTAATTGGGGCTGGCTTACACGTTCTGAGGTTTAGTCCATTATCATCCAGACAGGAAGCATAGCACCATCCTGGAAGGCATGATGCTAGAGCGGCTGAGAGTTCTACATCTTGATCCAAAGGAAGCCAGGAGCAGACTGGCTCACGTGTCTAGGAGGATTGGCTCCAAGCCTATCCCCACAGTGACACACTTCCTCCAACAAGGCCACACTTCCTAACGGTGCCACTCCCTGGGCCAAGCATACACAAACAACCACACTCTCCTTTCTACTATTGAGATATATGTTCAACCATGTCCATTGTGGCTCTAGTCACAATAGCTAGGACATGATAACCTAGATGTCCATTAACTGATAAATGGATAATGAAAATGTGGTACTCATACACAATGGATTTTATTCAAACATAAAGAAAATGAAATTTGCATTTAAGAGGGTGGAATTATAAAGCATAGCAAGTGAGAAAGACAAATGTTCCATGTTTCCCTTGTATGCATAGCACAGCATTGCATCTTTAAATGTATGTTTAACTTGGAATGCCTGTAGAATTCATGAAACTAGAAAAGGGCCATTGGTGGAGGAAGAAGAACGACGTCAAGGGAGAGGAGATGATAGAACATAGTGATATGAAGAGGGAGTGAGACTTCACTAAGGAGAGGGATTCGAGTATAGGGTGAGGGAGAGGGTGGGGTACAGATGGCTAACACTGAGGAGGTTTGAAAAAGTATGGAAACACACTATTTTATGACAGACAGACAGATATAGATAGATAATTAGGGGTTGCTCTACTACACATGATAGTGCTCTTCCCAGAAACCATGGGTTGCCAAATAAAAAGCTCAGTGGTAGGTATGGGATGCCTTCTCTCAAAGTGATGTTCAGGAGTATCCTAGAGTTCCAAGAACAATACAAACAGTTGCTGATACTCATGAGAATTTGATGGTAAGAGTCTATTGCTGAAGGCTACACATACACTGATCAGAGTACATGGAGAAATAAAGTGGGTAGTGACCAGGAAGCTTCTGCCCTGCCTGCTGGCTTTCATAGAACCAGTAAGTGATATGCAGGCTGTAACCATGAGCCTTTCCCAAATAATGACACTAGACTATTTACTTAAAGCTTTTAGCCAAGAGCTAGGTATTGTTTCTCACCAGCTCTTAATCCAATTATCCCATTTATACTAATCTAAGTTCTGCCACATGGCTGGTTATTTACCTATTTTACCTTCCTAGCCTGTTTCTTCCTCTGTGTCTGTCTGACTAATTCTCTCACTCCTTCCCAGAGTTTCTATGTCAGAAATCCCACCTTACTATTCTGCATTTTGCTGTAGGCCATAGGCTTCTTATTTTAATCAATCAGAAGGTGCCTTAGGCAGGCAAGGAAGAATAAAGTCAAATCTTTACACATTGTACAAAAACATCACTCCAATAGCAGGCTGCTGGAGGCTGTCATCAACAGTCTTACTGAGCTGTAAACTCTGTGAACTACAATAAATGGCCAACAGGCAAGATATGTTCCTGGATGCAACCGTGGCAAATGTTATGGGATAGTTGATAGCCAATAACATGCTGATTTGATTTAAGGACTGCTCCATGGAAGGAAACACATGCTGCTACTATAAATCTACCCAAGAATCCTGGGCTCATTGACCCTGGGAGTGCACCTACTAATATTATTTTGTTAAATGAATATAATACCAAACTGCCCTTTGAATTCATATCTCTACAAATAGATTCATGCAACTCTCGGACTTCATTATAGAAATGTTTTTTAGTGCTTCTGATAGCAGTGCGTGCGTGAGTGTGTGTGTGTGTGTGTATGTGTGTGTGTATGTGTGTGTGTGTGTGTGTGTGCATATGTGTATCATGCCCCTCCCTTCAAAGCTCAGGGGCCAATGCAGAAGGGGAAGAAAGATTGTAAGAGCCAGATGTCAAGGAAGACCAGCATGAAACCTGCTCTGAACTTTATTCTTTTCTGGACATGACAGGACAGCTGTACTCATGGACCAATAGCAGCTGTTTTTTCCTGCATGAGATCTGCACATCAGTCTTGTCAACATTCAAGTTTGGGCCAGGAAAGGGCTCAGAAGTCTCCAGCCTAGCTGAGGAGTACTGGTGGTTGGTGACTACTGGTTAAAGGGTAGTTTTCTTTATGGTTATGGTCCCTGATAGGTCAACCATGGTCCTGTGGATGGCTCCGTAGCTCTTGAGTATTTAGCACAAATGAGACTTGGGTTATTTAAAAAAATAATAAAGTTCAGAGCAGGTTGGATGCAAGATGAGTTAGGGGGTAAATATTATCAAAATATATTGTATAAATATATGGAATTCTCAAAGAGTTAATGAAACATATTTTAAAATACTTGCAACCAAATTTAACAACATATTAAAAATATCATTTATCATGACTTCATTCCAGAGATGCAAGGGTGATTAAATACACATAAATCAACAAACTTAATGCAGTATATAAGAGGAGTCTAGGACAGAAATCATATTGTCACCCTAGTTAAGTGCAGGGAAGTCCTTAGATGAGGCCTAAATAACTTTCATAGTAAATACCCTAAAGAAACTGTGCACAGAAGAAGCATATCCCAACATAATAAAGGCTGTATATGGCAAACCTATAGCCCACATTCTACTAAATGGGGAAAAGATCTAAGGATTTCCTCACAAATCAGGAATGAAGTTAGGGTGTCTGCTCTCTCTAGTTTTATTCAATAAATTGGTTTAAAGTTTTTTTAGCTACAGTTTAAGACAAGAGCAAGAAACAAAGGGAATACAAATAGAAGAAAAATTATTCCTATTTGCAAACTGGGACACAGTTAATAAGAACTCCAGGGGCTTATTCCATAGGCAAAGGCACTTGCTGCCCAGCTCTCCTATGGAGAGACAGGAGGGTACCAAGAAGCTAACCTGCCATCCACAGTGGGAAAAAAACCAACAAAAGCCATTTCATAAGATACATAAAATGCTTTTTCTGGCTAATTAAATCCAATGCATTTTAAAGCAGCTAACAGTATGTGGTTATCACTATGCACTCTTTGCTATGTAGCATTAATTATGATGAACTCAGCTGGCTTTGCCTAAGAACAGGAAGGGTGTTAGTTGGGAGTACAGCACTTATGATGGTTTTATTCTGTGTTAGATTTAAAGTTATAAACTTGGGAGCTTTACATGAAAAACATGAATTTTCTAAATAAATTTTAATGTTGAGTCAAAAACTCCCTTAGGGAATAATCTCTGTAGATTTGCCATCTTTACATTGTAGAGCCTACAGTTAAAGTATATTTGAAGCATCATCTTTATGTAAATCACTGTACTTGGCATTGTGAGAAGTATAAGTGAGTTGCTCCAGTTTCTGGACTCAGGGATCTCATACCAAGGTAATATGAAGAATTTCTGGTTGTTAAATTAAGTTCCAATGAATTATTTACCTTTGCAACTCTCCTTGATTTATTTTTCATCAAGCACTTAAACGTCTTATTAAGGTGGTTCAACCTGGTCAAGGTGAAGTCACTGAGGCTCCTTAGAACGTTCAGAGTGTATAATCTCTGGCATGTGTGCATGTATACATTTGCAAGTAGTCTGCAGTAGAACTGGGGCATTTTGTTGTTACTGTTGTTGTTTCTTAACAACCAAGTCCCTGAAGGATGCAGATAATTACAAAGGGTAGAAGTTTTCTCTCTTGAATGCTCTAAAAGCTGATTGGAATTATGACTCTCTAGCTTGCTGAGTGTACTAGAAATTATTAGATTCTGTACTGTAGATGAGACAATTGAGGGCATGAAAATTATACCTTAAAACATAAATAAGGAAAAGGGCTATCACTATGACAAAAACATTACTCTTTCAAATGAAAAGCAGAAGATGGAAAGGAAATGAGCATACTGTGCAGGAAGTAAGTTTCCATGCTTCCGGTGTCAATCAAATTGAGAAAAAAATCATTAGTGACAACTGTGCACTGTGCTAATGTGACAACTATTAAATTATAATATTTTAAACTCATGCTTTTACATTCATGTAGTATATACTTACACAAAGAACAGTATTTTAAAATAACTATCCAAACATATTATCTAAAACACACTAAATGACCTGACATAGTCATAAGCAATAGATGAGTGGACACAGAAGTAGTCCTGAAATGGAAACACTCTTAGCCATTCAATAGTTAGAGGTAGGTTTGAAATAATGAAAGGATATGTGGGCTGTGATTTCCTTTGCATGAAAAATGACCATGCTGAAAGTTTTGTATATAGTCTAAAGACTCTAACCATTGACAGAGTTCACTTCCAGAGTGTGGGTGTGGAGATTGGTATGGGATAATATGTATGAGTGATTAGACACTTCACTTTCTACTTATATTTATGTAGAGTTTACAAGTAATACAATATTGAGTTACTTTTCTAATAAAGCTAATGATGATAAAATGAGCATGTACCCTCTTTATCTGACTGTGTACACTGGCCCATGGAGAGTTCTCTACTTAAGCATGGAACTCCAAAAGAGATCATGGTTTTAAGTTTTCAGTCCCTGACAATTCCAGCCTTGTACTATCAATAACTATAATCCCTGCATCAGCCCAGGTGAGTTGTTGGGGAGATAATTCAAATTTCAAATATTGTAACTCATGTCCTATATTTGTATGTGACTCTGGAATGAACACTTGACTATCAAAATTACATTTGTTAGACTATCCCTTATGCTTGGGAAAGGTTCTCAGAGTGTTCAGCTATGTCTGCCTCCTCATGTACCCTTCCTTGTTCATAATTTTTTTTTCCTGTGAGCAAGCACAGGCGGGATTGGAACTCGGTCGGGAGAGACAGACAGGAGAGACAGACTCCAGAGAGCAGCGACTGCAGCGGTGTGCCACCGCTGGCCGGCTCCTGTTCATAATTTCAATGGCACTTTATGTTATCTTGTCCCCTAGCTACAACTGGTTGGACTAAGAATGGACACTCCACTCTATGTCTTCCCGAAGAATTCTCTGTGTCCAATGTCTTGGACTGTTGGTTCAGAAGAAGACAGATTGAGTCCATTAGACTCCTTTTCAAGACCTGGAATTTAAAACAGCAGCTAAAACTAAAAAAGTCTGAATGTGGTCACCACAGGCTTAGCTGCAAGCTAGCCTGTAGAGAATGGGCTTGGCTAATGCGGAAAGAGGTGAGTGTACCATTAATTCGTGATGTGCGTCCCAAGAAGAAGGATGGACTGGCTAATGCCTTGATAGCTTTCTGACTCTCAGTCTACTTCCAGTTTATTCATATATATACATATACACATACACATACACACACACACACACACACATACACACACACACATACATACACACACCACACACATACATCATATACATATACACCACACACATACACACACATACACATACATACACATACACACACATACATCATATACATATACATATACATATACATATACATATACATATCTTTTGAAATAACTTAAGTAGATTGTTTACTGCCAAAAGATTTTACTTATGACACAAACCTAGTGGTCTTTTTTTTTTTTTAATTAATCAAAGGCTTTATATGTTTGGTAATACTCAATAATAGTATGCCCATACAATTAGAGATGTTTCCCAATTCGCTAACCTAAATATAAGTTGTTGCCCGCAACTCCTCTCCATACCTTCATGGCTCTTCATCCTCCTACATCTCTGCCCTCTCTCATGGTCTTATCTTTTGTGTGTTTGTTTGTGTTGTTTAATTTAGAAGTCATAATTAATTTAAATATAGCAAATTTTGACCTAGTAAGAATATCATTCTTCCAAAAAGTTTGAATTGGCATTAATTCCTCCCAAAGAGAGACAGGCACACCTCATATGATTGGAGGAAGTGTATGCTGATTGGACCTTCTGAAGGTCAAAGAATCAAAGAGAGATCAAAATGTTAAAAAACAAGTGTTCTGGGACTCTTTTAA
>JAJTUV010004648.1:0-15108 GCA_021653895.1 Mastomys natalensis
AAAGCTTTGTGTTCACAAAGGCTCATGTGATCTGACCCATAATCCAGGGAAGTAATCCAGTGCAGATCAGGGTGTTTCTGACTGAAATGGCAGTGGAAGAAGGCAGCATGCTGGTGGCTAGAATGGTTGTCACAGTTAGATCTGAGTGACAAGATGTCAGACTATTCTGCGATCACAGAGAGTTCTCCCACACTTTTTTCTTTTTAAAAATTCTGTTATGAGAAGTAGGGAGAACGCTTCTTTAAGCAAATGTTACAGATACTTACAACATTTGAGTCTAATTTTCAGAAATTGCCAGTGGGAGTAGAGCAGAAACGAGAAAAAAAAAAAAAACTGCTGATTTTTATTGGAATTGTAGCAGATTGAAACATGTTAAGCTCCAGACAAGAAATGATATGTCATCAGCTACTTCTGGATATGAAAATGAAGGCTTTTAAAGAACGGGAACAAGGAATAATGGGTGACAAAATGTCTGTTTCCCTGTGATAGGAGCTTTTTGGGTAGGGGACAGGGATGGTAATAATAGGTAGAGAGATGACTCAATAGGTTAAGATCACCACTGTCCTTGCAGAGGACCTACGTTTGGTTCACAGAACCCACGTGGCAGCTCACAACCATCTGTAACTCCAATTCCAGAGAATCTCATGCCTTCTTCTGGCACTCTACAGACATGATACACAGATCTACATGTAAGCAAAAATACTTACAAAAATAACATACCTATATACATAGCAGCCATTAAGTAGACACCAAGATATGTTAAAAGTTTTTTGTGGGTTTTGTTGTTGTTGTGTTGTTTTTTTTTTTTTTTTTTGGTTTTTCGAGACAGGGTTTCTCTGTGTAGCCCGGGCTGTCCTGGAACTCACTCTGTAGACCAGGCTAGCCTCGAACTCAGAAATCCGCCTGCCTCTGCCTCCCAAGTGCTGGGATTAAAGGTGTGCGCCACCACCGCCCGGCCTTAAAATGTTTTTTTTATCTTAAAATATAATTACATAATTCCCCTCATCTCTTTCTTCCCTCTAATAGTGAGTTTCAACTTGTGGGTTGCAACCCCCTTCAGAGTTGAATAACCCTTTCACAGGGGTCACTTAAAAATGTTGGAAAACACAGATGTTTACACTATAATTCATAATAGTAGCAAAATTACAGTTATGAAATAACAACAAAATAATTTTATGGTTGGGGGTCACCACAACATGAGGAACTGTATTACAGAGTAGCAGAATTAGGAGTGTTGAGAACCACTGCATAACATTCCCTGTCCCCCACTTGCTCATTCTCAAATTCATGGCCTCTATTTCTTTAATTGTATATATTATTATAAATATGTACATATATATACATATATATGTATGTATATTCTTAAATATATAAATAAACCTGTTCAGTCATACACTGTTACTTATATGTATATGAACTCAGATTTGACTAGTTGGTATTGAATAACCAGTTGAGGGATTCTTGCCCATGAAAGACTATTTCTCCCATTCTCAGCATTCTTTAGTTGCCTACAGTTTTATGCCCATTCTTTAGATGAGAAAACTAAAACTCAGAAAGGTTGAGTAACCTACCCAAAGAGGGCAGAACCTGCTTGGCTCCAAAGTCTAATATTCCTAGTTGTGTCATATTTTGTCCTCAAATCTTCTTGATTCTAGAACTGGAATTCATATTTACTTATAACTCTGCTTAGTACCATAAGCCAAGGCAGGTCTGGTGGTCTGCACCTGTAATTACAACTATTCGGGGAGGTCTGAGGCAGGGGGACAATGTGTTTAACACTGAGGAATTTAGTGAGACCATACCCAAAAAGCAAAAAATAACACAGCAGAGGAGCGAATCTAGCCCAGCGGTAGAGCACTTGCCTAGCTGGTATAAAGAAATCAATTTCCTACCAGTTCTGAGAGGAGCAACAGAAAAAAAAAAAAAAAAAAAGGAATAGGCCAGCCATGGTACCTGTGTTTAAATGGAATAAAAATCTTTGTCGTTGTATTCTCTTGGCTCACATTAGGCTTGAAGAACCAAGTGCAAACTGGCCGCTGGGAGTGGATTGGAGGTGAACCTGTTGCTTTCACCAGCTGGAGGAGAGGGCCCTCTCAGCACCCGAAACATGGAAAGAACTGTGTTTTGGTTCAGAAAAGAGGACAATGGCAGTCAAAGAACTGTAGCAAAGGCAAGGCTCACAATTTTGTGTGCTCAAGGAAGCTCTGAATGTAACCTGTGATTTCTCATCTATCTACTTAAAGACCTATGCGTATTGCAATGCATCGTTGTTCCTGGCTGGGTATGTCTTTGTGAGTTTGTCAATAAATCTGGGAGCTAGATCACCAGTCCCAGGGAGATGACTGTATGAATGTGCCTTTCAAGATGAGATACAACTTCTGTATCTCAATATTTTTTTCTAGATAAATGTCTGCAGTATTATAGGCTATAATATTTGCTTCTTCTAGAAGATTCAGACTCTTTCCTATGCCAACTCTCAGACAGTACAAATTTCCATGGACCTTAAATGCCTTTGTCTGTAGACCTCAAATGAATTCATCCAGAAAGATCAGCATTACCGATGCTTCTACTACAGAGTCTGAGTGAATCTAGTCCTGCAGATCCATTAAACCAAGGTCGAATGCCAAAGGTTGATTTGTTTTCTTAGGTCCTTTAAATGTGAACTTAAACCCAGAGGCTGTGTGTAAACAAAGGGGCTGTTTTGAATGGAGGAGTCTTTCAGGAGGATGCTCAACTGCACAGGTCTAATGAGGTAGGGTCAGAGGCCTGCCTCTCTTGGAGAGCTCAGATACAGGCAGGGCCCTGCCTCTATTAGAGAGCTCAGATGCAGGCAGGGTTCTGCCTCTACTAAGGAGATCAAACCATTCCACTCATGAGACATGTTACATTCCAATACAATTATGGCATTGTGCCAATCCTTGACTAAATATTGGGTTTTCCCATCTTCCAAGGTCATGTGAACTTTGAAGTAGCAGTAGCTTCATCTCTATTTACTAGGTTGTCAAGTATTTTTAAAGGGTATATGGAATAAGGAGTGTATATGAGTACGGTTGACATACAGAAGAAAAATGCCCCTCCCTCGGAAGCACCCTCCTGAACTTTTCAAATACTGGAAACAGACCTTTTGAAAGTCCACACCACACTCTTGGAAAGGATTTTGATGTGACTTTGAGCCTTTAAATCCATAATATTTGCAGAGATACTCTGCTAATCAGATTCTCTAATAGAAGGTGCCTTATTAATCTATAAACTCAGTTGAGTGAGACATTTTTGTAGCAATGAAGTGTGCTGTGTGACTCTGAACAATCCCTCCTGGAACCCATGGTTAATTATAGGAAGTTAGAACATCCTTTTTGAAATGTTTATTAAAATTTTTCTTTCATAATTTCTAAAAAATACAGCTGTGCCAAATATAACGTGTCATATGAGCTCCAGTGTAACTTTAGAATTAAATGAGGTGTTCAAGTAGACTAGAGCTTTAGGGCAGACTTTTTAAATAGAATAATAATATCTCGAGTGTTATAGACACTAAAAATGGCTTAAGAAAGTCGTTCCAGTTTCTGGATATAAAACATGACAGGCTTGCTTCATTTCTGCTCATTTATCAAAGTTTCGGTTCATAGAAATTTTTACCTAAGGAGGTTAGGATAAGACTCAGACATTCTGTCTCTTGCTGAAATCCAGATGTAATTGCAGAGCCGGGTGCTCTTAGCTCAGAGGTTTGGAGAAGTCTGTAGACAGTAAATGCAAAGGCCTGTGGAACATAAGGATCCTTTAGTGTTTAACCCGAACAGGCCAAATCCTTCCTCTACTCCAGCTCCAGCCAAGTTCCTTATAACCTACTAGCTTCTGCACTCTGCAAAGTTGGGATGCAGAGTGCAGGAAAGAGGGTGGAGTTCTCCAGTTCAGATATTGAGGGATTCATTCTAAAGCTGTGTGCACCGTTAAAGCTGGAAATATAGAACTACGCCAACCATGCTCAACCTGGGTGGCATGGCGAGTTTATTAGACTTTTCTGCACTGAAAATGGTGTGACTGTGATTGCAAGCTGTTAGTCTAGGGAATGGTTCGGGGTTTATATCAATTAGGAAGAGACGATCTTGAAATCTTCTTGAACATGAAAGTGTTATCAAAATGAGAAATCAGGTCTAAGTGATTGGAAGAACACACTAGTTCAGGCAAGCTTAGTTTCTGGACATGACATGACCTGATTCTCAGGGTCAAGTAGGAAAGGCTGGAGATGCGAATAACCAAGAAGGACATACAGGAGATGTCTGATTATCACCAGCCCTTTCCCTCTAACTTGAATGCCCACTCAGGAACTTCCTGCATGCAAGAACATACATGCAGCTCAATGATATAGAAATTTTAAATTTTGTTCTGATATCTGATCTTTAAAGAATGCATAGTATATGTTTACTGAAGATACATCTTAAAAGCTGGCGCTAATCACTTCCTCCCCTTCCCTGGAGTGGTAAAAACAAACTGAGCAACATTTATTTGTATTTCTAGTTTAGTTTATTTTTAATACAGCCCAAATATGCACGTATTTTAACGAACACTGTGGTTCTATGTAATTTAAATCATCAATGGGTGCTGACTAGTTTCTGTAATGAAGTAGCATATTAAATGTATTGTTCTAGTGTTGTGTCAAAGCCAATAAAATAAACATGTCTAATTCTCAGCTACTGTACCTTTAGTTTGTCATCTTTTACATTTTTCATGGGGCTTCACAGGCATCGTCTAATGGATGTCACTTTGCTTTTTCAAGACAGCCTTTCACTGCGTGGCTGAGACTGTCCTTGAGCTCAGGATGCTCCTGCCTCAGTCTCCCAAGTGCTGTGATTAGAGGCATGTGTTGCCGTCGGTTTGTGTCTTAAGGAGGCTTTCTTTTTTGGTTAGACTAGCTATAAGATAAGCACAGAGTATAGATGCAAATTTTTAAAAGCTTTAAAGCCTGGAGAACATTTTTGGTTTTGGTTTTTGGTTTTTTGTTTTCAAGACAGGGTTTCTTCATGTACCCTTGGTTGCCCTGGAACTCACTCTGTAGAACAGGCTGGCCTCAAATTCAGAGATCCATCGCCCTCTGCCTCCAGAGATCTGGGATTAAAAGAGTGCACCACCACTGCCCAGTTGACATGGAGAGCTTTTGACCAGAGAGGAAGTTGCCATGGAATTTGGAGATTACGTCATCTCTTTTCAGACTAGGAGGGAAGCACACTCGAGCTAACTGCTCAGGCTCACTTCTGTGGAACTCTCTCCAGATTAAGAAATGGATCTTCATTCCCAAAACTTATCATAAAGGCTGGGTATCATCAATCCCAGTACTTCTGAATTCATGCCTCCACGAAGGAGATGGGAATGAAGATTTTTAAATTTAGTTAGTTTGTTCTAGCTTTTCTCCCTAAACAATAGACAGTTTGTGTCTCTATCATAGATTTCTGGAGCAACAGAATTTAAAGAGAGATCTTTGATATCATCTTATCTGTTACTCCCATTTTATAGAGGAAAACAATGAGGTCCTCTGAAGTCTACAGAGTGAAGAAAGCAGCATCAGGACTGACATCTTAGAAATGATGTCAGCAGGATGGGGACATAGTTCAATGAGTAACATGTTTGCTATGTTTATGTAGAACATACTAAGATCATGCATGTTCTTCACCAGCACTCATGTAACAATCCAGTGTTGGGGCTTATGCTTGTAATCTCAGTGCTGGGGAGATGGAAACTCGGATGTCCCCAGGGCACTCTGGCCAACCTAGTCTAATGGATAAGATCAGGTCCAAATGAAAGGTCAACTCGGGCCATTATGCACCCACCCCTCCCATACACACATACTAGCTTCTAGGTGCATACACCCCCCCCCACACACACACACACTGGCCTCTATGCACACACACATATATACACACTGGCCTGTACACACACACAAACACACACACACACACACACACACACTGGCCTCTATGCACACACACATATATACACACTGGCCTATACACACACACAAACACACACACACACACACACACTGGCCTCTATGCACACACACATATATACACACTGGCCTGTACACACACACAAACACACACACACACACACACACTAGCCTCTATGCACAAACATACACATACACAAATGGTAGGTTGAATCACTTTCAATAGTAATATTCAGGTGGCTTTATTGTATTCTAGCACAATATTTTTTGAATGCTGTTATAAATTTTATGAAAGACATACCCTAAAACATATGTTGTATGATCCTATTTATATGAAATGCCCAGAATAGGCAAATTTATAAATCCAAAGTTTTTAAGGTGTCAAGAAATTGAGGCTTGAAACTGACTCGCCAGAGGAATAGAGTTCCCTTTTGAGGAGTTGGAAATACTCTGGGATTAGGTCGTGGTAATGATTACACAATCCAGTGCATACACTAAAAATATTTGCAGTGAATACTTTATTTCATAATTTGTTGAGGTGCTGGAAATTAAAACCAGCACATACTAAGTAAGCATTCTGCCACTGACCTTATCCCCAGCCCCAGAGAGAATATTTCACGTTGATGAATTTCAAACTGTGAAGTGCTATGAAAAGTCTCCAGATAAAATTCATTTGTAAAAGCTGGAAATGGGATGTTGGCTCTGCTGTGTGTTTATCTGCCTTACTCAGAAACACCTTCCCTTTTATGCTTGACACTCACCCAGATTTTGTTTGCTTGTTTGTATCATTGGTTCACAGGCAAGGAATGCTAAATTTGACATAGTTTTAAATTGTCAACATCGCCTCACTGGTCTTCTCCTCCCTCCCCATCAATCATGGCCAAGAACCGCCACTAATAGCAGAGTGTGTCTGGATGTCGGTAACGTCCAGAACACCGTGATTTTCATGAAATTAATTTTACAAGCCTTTAGAGTAGGATCGTTCAGGAAATGAATATACTATCCTCATAACTTACAAAGAACTGTTCATTTGAACGGCTTTTATAGGCCCTATACTCTGCTAGGTAATAAAATGCCGTTTATCTTAAGACAGAAAGGAACAAAAATCAACCAACACTTCCATTAGTGGCCTCATGGTAACCTGCAGTACTTTCCAGGGAGTGCTGCCCGGGTCCACCTTTCCCTTCTCCCCCCACCTGCATTTTGGCCTTCAAAGGGCAGCCTGGCTCAACTCGCTGTATAGAAAAATCACGTTAAGACTGAACTACATACTGCTTATAAGAAACATACTTTTAATATAAATACGCAAATCCATGTGAAGTAGAAGAACTGAAAGAGATCCACCACCTTAAACCTAGTCAAGGTTGGAGTGGCTGCATTAATGTCAGCCAGTATAAATTTTAGAGCAAAGAATATTGCCACGGATAATGAAGGTTAGTTTATAATGCTAAGGGATAGAACAGTAATGGAACCTTGTGATCGGAAGCATACATATATTTGGTAACAAAGTTGAGAGGTATGCAAAGCAAACACTGACAAAAAGGAGAGAAGTGAACAGATCTGTCTTCACAGGCAGACATGTCAATACCCTTTTCTTTAAGTCAATAGAATGAGCAGTGAGGAAATCAACCAGGATGCAGAATCTCACTGCTGCTCACTGCAGCAGTGTAACTGAGATTTCTGCAAGTATTGAAGTTTGTCTTTAAGTGCATGTGAAACACTTACCAGGTCAAAGTGTTAGGGCATAAACACACAATATCTGTGGATTTTTCCAGCCCAGCAGAATATATCCCCTAGATATAGTGGAATTAAATTAGGAATCAGTGACAAAGATGTTTCTGGAAGATTCTCTGAGTGTTTACTCACTGCACTGTACACTTCTTTAATGTGGATGTTATGAATAAAATTTTAAAAATGAAATATATAAATATTTTGATCTGGAGAAACTTGAAAATATATCAGCATTTGTGGGATGCCATTAAGGCAGTGCTTAGGGAAATTTTATAATAGTAAGATCTTATACTAAAAAGTATATAGATCTTCACCCAACAACCTACTTCTACCTTCATAAGAAGGAATAGCTGTATGTGGTGGAACATCCTTGCTTTTCATCTTTGGTCTCAGGAGGCAGCCTAAAATCCATAGCAAGTTCCAGGTCAGCAAGGACTCCTTGTCTCAATGGAAGAAAGATAAATGAGGAGGAGGCAGAAGTAGGGAGGTAGCAAATGTCACACTAGAACACCAAGGAATGGCAGGAGCAGTGGTACACAGAAGCAGAGGCAGGAGTCCAAGTTCAAGGCTAACCCGTGCTATGTGATAAAACCATGGTTTACAAGTCCAAAGGCTCTGTGGTAGAGGGCTTCTCTGGGGTGCGAAAGGTCTAGGGTTCCATTCCCAGCACTATAAAGAAAACAATGAAGAATAGTAGAGAGAAGTAGCTGATATCACTGAAACAAAAATGATGCTTCAAAAAAAGTTCTGTAAACTGTAACAGTTCTGTAAAAATTCTAGCCAGACTGATCAGGAAGAAAGATAGATTACTAATACCAGAAATCGGTCAGTAGCAGCCTTAAGGTGTTCTTAGTATATTACAGCTATTCTTACAATAATGGGGACTATCAGGGATAGTTCAGTAGCATACACACAACAATCTAAATGGAATGGACACTTTGAAAGCACAAACTCCTAAAGCTCAGTAAAACACACAGACAACTGGAAGAAATCCGTTATAGATGGAGCATTTGAAGGCATAGCTCAAAATTCTCTAATCTGTGTTCCCTCAAAAGCTCATAACGACACACACATGGTTCGTTTACTTGTTCACACAACAGTGGACATGTATGGGACATGGAGTTTATCGTTAGGGCTATTAGAAATAAAACTGCAGTGAACATTCACGTGTTAGTCCCTGGATGGATATAATGCTATCTCTTCCCTTATACGAATACCTAGAAGTACAATGGCCGGATCATTGCTGTGTAGCGTCTGCTTCTAAGAAACCACAAAATTGTTTTCCAAAGTTGTCACACCATTTTCTATTTCTACCAGAAGAGTCCAAATACTTCAGCCCTTCCAGGTGTTCACCAGCACCTACTGTGGAGGTCTGCTCCCATGAAGCTGGTAGTTTACCACACTGTGGGGTGAATTCATGTTTGCCTGGTGACTAATGGTATTATTATTATTACTATTATTATTATTTCTTCATGTGTGTATTTGCCATCTACAGATCTTCTTTAGGGAAATATCTGTTCAAATCCCTGCACCATTAAAAAATTTTTTTTCTTGAGTTTTACTCTGCATAATGGAATGTTTTCTTCCAATTCTTGGCTTGTCCTTTCATTCTCTCAGCAATGTCTTCGTTGAGAAGTGTTATCTGTTTGCATTTGTCGTTGGTTTGAATTGATCAGAGGATTTTTTTTAAGAAGCTTTTGTCTATATTTATGAGGGACTTTCTTCCCCTCCCTTTGTCCCTCCATCTCTATCTCTGTCTCTGTCTCTCTCTCTCTTTCTCTCTCTGGGTGTGTATGTGTGTGTTAAGAAAGGATCTTATGTGGTCCAAGATAGCCCAGAATTCTTGTGTACCCAAGGATGTCCTTGATCCCCCTGTTTCTACCTCTCCAGTGCTAGGATTACAGGCATGTGCCACCACACCTGCAGTTCTTTTTTTTCTCTTTAAGAAACTTTATTGTCACTGTTTATAATTGACAAATAATAAACTACATATCTAACATATATCATTTGGCATAATTTCTTATAATTAAGATAGTAAATACAGGACTGGAGAGATGGTTAAGAGCACTGGCTGCTGTTCTTCCAGAGGTCCTGAGTTCAATTCCCAGGAACCATATGGTGGCTCACAACCATCTATAATGTGATGTGATGCCCTCTTCTGGCATGCAGTTGTACATGCAGTTAGAGCGTGCGTGTGAGCACACACACATACACACACTATACCCACCTCTCTCAAAGTTTCCCTTTGCACTCTCCTGATCTTTCCAGTTTGTTTCTCCCATCTTAAGGTAATACCTGATCAACTTTCTGTCACTGTAGATTGGCTTATAACTTCTAGAATTTTCTATAAATGGACTACATATGCACTCTACTATTTTTGCCATTCTCTTTCACTTAGCATAATTATTCTCAGAATCACACCACTGACTAACTGCAGCGGGGAGGAGGAAGTAGGGGGTGAGAACTGGCGTTTTAAGGTTCTGTATCACAAGTGGTAACTTTCTCATGTGTTAAAGGCATTTGTGTTCAATGTGGAACTGTTTTTAGGAGATATCCAGATGACTACGAACTTTCAAGTCCCAGGATGCCTTGCTTTCAGACAAGAACTACGATGTGTAAATTCCATTCTAATAAGAACTAAATGAAGGCATGATGTCTCGTCTGACAGAATAGAGTATGTGCTGTGCTAATGAGCTCAAGTTGGGTGAGAGCTCCTTCCTAAGAATGGCTTCTGAAGCCACATTATTGAAATTTCCTTCGGCATTCGGCATTTAGGCACACATTTGCTGCATGTACCAAGAGGGATATGTTTATGACTCATGCATCAAATCAATAATGATCTAAATGGGGCTACATGTGGAAAGAAGAGAGGTTGGGCCTACTCAGGAGTGAGAAAGTACGCAGGGAAGAAGCTAATTAACAGTTAGGACCAGCAGGAAAGCCTCCCAGTAAATGCTTTCGCCCATTGCTTTTCTACCCAGCAGAATCCAGGTCATTTAATGACCAGACACAATGAGCCTTCTTAGGGTTTTGCATTAAGTTAAGCTGAACTTTGTGTTCAAGGTATCTTAGCCTGCCTACATTTATGGTCAGCCTGGAGCCCAGGCTCAGGCAAGGAGCATAAATACAGCCAGGTTTGCTCTATTTTTCCATTTTATTGTCAATGTTTTTATACACACACACATACACACACGCAAACAGAGTTTGTCTCCTGCCATCTTGTTACTTAATTCCCACACCTAGAGGTAATATTATGTGTAATATTTTAATATTTACATTAAAGATACTTAAGATTATGTTTCTGCATAGGTGTTGCCAAGATAGTAAAGCCAACTTTTATTTATAGAGGGTAGAAAATATAAATCTGTCCAAAACCTTTCATGAAATGAAGGTTTTAATATTTTCAAAGAGTTGATTCTGGTGCCTGCTTTTGGAGAGCCTCAGAGAAGGGCTGTCAATACAAGGCGTCATTGTTTTAGGTTTCTGATTCATGATTTGCACCCCCCCTCACTCACACACACACAACTTTCCTTTCTTTTGGCAACTCCTCCTGCATTCTGTCCTACATTTGGCCCTGAGTCAGCTGAAAGCTTTGCAAGTTGATTTTCCATCCCATCTGAATTACAGCTTAGCTGCGGAGCTGTTTTCCATGTGTTTTTAATCATTTGTCCATGTGTTATGAGCTTATAGGGACAATATGGCTCCCCCAAGCTGCCTGCATTGTATAAGCAGAAACTGGTAAGGCAGCCAGGAGGGGAACCGTTTACAGACAGATGCCCCCTGCACTCTCTGTTGGTGATACACCACCTCCATCTTCCAACTGGAGCACAACAACTGACAAGCTGCCTAGTGTTACCTGGCAGGGACATCATCCTCCTGCCTGAGTTCCCTTTCTTTAGGAGTGTCAAAATTCTTCCTCAGAGAGTTGTCTACAAACTGTGGCAGTATGACAAAGTTCAGATACCTACTCTGAGATGCAGCCAGCTTGGGGAATAAGGAATGGTTTATTCTGAATCCTTCCAGATTTAATGGAAATTTGATTTTAAAATAGAGTCTAAAGCACGAGAATTAAGTATAAGTCCTCTAGGACAGAGACCCCTCTCAGAAAGTAAAGCTCAGCCAGTCTCGTGTCAGAAGTTTCCATGCACACTGCTGTTAGATTTGGGAGATTGAAACAGACATTCACAAAGCTAACTGTAGAGCTTGGGCCAGGAAAAGAAATGAAACAGAAAAATGTGTTCAATCAAACACCTGAGCTTGGTGCTGTGAACTCTGCAGACTCCAGGAATGGTAGTCTTGACCCTGAATAGTCATCTCTCTGTAGCTAAGAAGATACACAGTGTCTTTAGTTAAGCCCAGCTCTAGCAGTCATGAAATGACTGAAAAAAAGAGGGCCTAGCCCCAAGTTGGGACACACGCCTGCAATCCCAACACTAAGAACTGGAGATCTACATGGACTATGTAGAAAACATCCTTCTCAAGACTGGCAGCAGACTGCTCTCGTAACTTAAAGCTTTGAGAGCCTCATAGCTTTTCACCCACTTCCTGATGCTCATCTCTTCTCCTTGTCTACTTAGGACTGACTTCAGGAAAAGTGAATTAAATGCTGAGAGTTTAGAAAGGGAGAGATGTGGTCCTCAAAGGAAGGAGGAGGTTTTAAAGAAGTGGAGGCCAGAGAATGAGTACAGAGCAGATAAGAACTCAGAGGTTGGGGTTGTACAAACAATCATGTCACTGAGTTGTGAATGCAAGTGAGAGCACAGGAGGGCAGAACATGAAAGCTTTTATGCATCCAGGGACATTTTGAAAGAGTTTGAGGCAGTCTAACATTATGAAAATGCTAATGGAGGTGACCAAGAGAGCTTTGGAGGTGGCCAGAAAGCTAGGGAGATAACTAGAAGAGCTTGCTATAGAACTATGCAATCAAATGAGGAGAGAATGCAGTTCTGAGGTGGGAGGCAGGAAAGGAAAGATGAGTGCTGAGCAAAGGAGGGAAAACGATATTTTGTACAGAACCAATTTGTCCCGTCTTCCCATTGTCTTTGGCAGTAGCATGGTGGTACTGTAGCCAGGAAAGGTGAATAGTTGCATGTCTCCCTGGTTGGAATCTGTAAAGGGCAGGGAATAGAGGACAGTACAGAAGTCTAGAGTTATGAACCATGGAACCCAAGCTGGATAGGGAAGAGAGTGAGGACCAGAAGATTCATAGATGCAAGTTAGTTAATGACCTCACCCATTCATTAAACCAGTGCTTCTGAGCACAGTGTGAAAGAAACTGACTTACATCCTGAGATGGTGACAAGAACCATCCATTCAATCTTTTTGTGACTCTAAAAATCCAGAGTAAGGATAGATGCTAAGTAAATGTCCACAAAAACATTCTTTGATTATTACTGTGGTATATAATAAAGTAGGATGTGATGTTGTAGGGAAAACCTAGTTTAAGAACTGAAGCCATAGCAAAATGTGAGTGTGAAACATGCGTGTGACTATTCAGAAGGCCGAAGCTCTTGTATGCAACAGGGATCAGAATATTATGAGTGAGGAATCCAGTGGAAGAGGATGCCACTGAAGTCTGGCCTCAACTTCTTTAAAACCTCTTCCTTCCTTTGAGGACCATCTCTGCCTCCCTAAACTCTAAGCATTTAATTCATTTTTCCTGGAGTCGGTCCTAAGTAGATGAGGGAAGAGATGAACATCAGGGAGAGGGTGAAAAGCTATGAGGCTCTCAAAGCTTTAACTTACGAGAGCAGCCTGCTGCCATTTGCTGCCAACAGAGTTGAATAAACATGCATGTGATACCAATGACGTGTTATCAGTATCACATGGTCAAAATCTATTCCTGTGGACATAGAATGACAAGCCAAGAGGCATTATTGTCCTTGTAAAGACTGGAGAAATACAGTGCCCAGGAACATACTGTTCACAAGCTCAGGAAGCTCAGCTCAGTCATGGTAAGGACAGGCAGTCTATGAGGGAGGAGGGACCAAGGGAAGGCTCACATGTTATTGTGGAACTTCTTTGTATTATTTGAATCTGGTTACTTATGACCCACTCAACAAGAAAGGAGACTTGCGTAATGTCTACTGTATCTGCTTCTCCTCAGTGAATACTTATTGAATAAAATGAAGGAAAATGGGCTGCAATTTAGTGTGTCCTGGAATTTGGGAACAGTTCTTAGAACCTAAAATGGTTCTTAGCATAAGAATGGTGTCTGCCTAAAGTTTTCTTATATTTTGAATAAGTAATACTTTTTGCTACAAATTAGAACAGCTACTGGCCTTGGACAAGGACATCCATATCATTAGTCACTACCATTCTAAGTGTTGGCATTCACGTATACATTGTATGACTGACTGACTGAATGACTGACTAAATGACTGACTGACTGAATGAATGAGTCCAGGCATGGGATAGAATTGAGGAAGAGGGTGCTGCTGAATGTGTGCTTTCTATAAAACAGGCCAGGAATGATGTTAGAAATAGTTCTATATTTTAAATAACTTAGTAAACTAAACTACTGAGAGAGTGGTTTGAAGGAAACCACTTGCTCTACCTTTCTCCTTGTTTGAAAACTAAGAGAGAGAGAAAGAAAAGAAAGAAAGAAAGAGAGAGAGGAAGGAAGGAAGGAAGGAAGGAAGGAAGGAAGGAAGGAAGAAACACCAAATAGAAACCAAATGAAAGATTAAAAGAGATTCTGCCTTACTTTGCATTTTAAAAATTTGACACTCCTATAGTACTATTACTATCCTATGTTTTGAGGAAAAAATAGTTATGAGGGCATAGCCTGTACCCTAATAGATTTCTCACACAAAATCACCATCTTGAATTTCCTTTTCCATTTCTCAGTTGTCCTATTTAGCTCACATACCTATCCCTGTCTCAAGAGTGCCTCTCACCTTTTGTTGATTTGAGAAAAGGACTTTCCAGAAAGAACTGACGTCTGCCTGAGAGAGCACCCAATGCCTGCCTTTCCAGCTTCCTCCAGAGACTCTGTGAGAAGTCTTCCCACAGGCAGCTGTGAGGCCTTCAAGCTTTTTTTTTTTTTTTTTTTTTTTTTTTTTTTGAGTGGTTGACTTTCATGGCTATCTGTAGAAATGCCACTGGCATAAGGGATAATTTCATGATCTTCATAAAGGTCTCGAGGGCTGCAGAGGACATGTGAATCGGAGCATGCCACGCATGCGTAGCGGATGACGGGCGTGATCTGAGCCTGGTTGCCGTGGTTCTCCCTTAGTTGGGCCCAGGAAGTGGATTTAGCCTCATGGGTGCCCTCACCTTGGCTCCGGCTTATTTCCTTGTGATGGTTGGTAGGGAGCGCCACTAGTTTGTTGTGCTCTTTTTGTGTGACAGATTCCTGCTGTGTTTGGACGTCTCTTTCAGACTTGCCTACAGTTGGCTCATCTGAATGGACAAAAGAGATGCCTATGTCAACTGAA
>JAJTUV010004649.1:0-15512 GCA_021653895.1 Mastomys natalensis
ATTAGTTTTTGCAGGTTCCTGCGATAACTCTAGAGTTCTTTTCAGCTCTAAACAGATGGTTTGGGTCTATACCCAACATGCTAGGGCTGGCGCTGTTCAGGCTATGCCCAAACTAAACAATGTCTTAACAGAGACGTCTCTTTAGCTGCAGTCAGTTTCAGCCTTCCTGTACTGCAGTGCTGGGTTTCACAATGGTTGCTTTAAAGGACTTCCAAGAAAGTATTGCATTACCTCCAGAGTGCTTTTCAGCGCTAAACAGCATGGTTCGGATGTCTATAGCCAACAGTGCTACAGGCCTGCTGGCTGTTCAAGGCTATGCCCAATCAAACAGCTGTCTTAACAGAGACATCCTCTAGCTGCGTGCCATGTTTTGCACCTTAATAATAGCTGCCTTAGCTGGTGTATTCCAATGAGTTATTTGCCAAGACTTCCATAGCAGGTTACTCATTACAAAGTAGAGTTTTCAGCTGTAAAAACAGCAATTTGTTTGAAATCAAATAGCCAACATGCTAAGGCCTAGCGCTGTTACTCAGGGGCCTTTGCCCAAATGCAAAAAACATGTCTTAACAGGAGACGTCACCTCTAAGCTTCGTGCCATGTTTTCAGCCTTCCTAGTATCTCAGTTAGCTGGGTATTCCCAAGAGTTGCTTTGCCAGGACTTCCATAGAGGTTACTGACATTACACTTAGAGTCTTTTCGAGCTCTAAAACACGCAACTGTTTGGACGTCATAATAGCCAACAATGCTAGAGGCCGTGGCTCTGTTCCAAGGGCCTATGCCCAAATCAAACACATGTCTTTACAGAGACGTCACCTCTAAGCTGCAGTGCCATGTTTTCAGCCTTCCTAGTAGCTGCAGTTAGCTGGGGTATTCCCAAGGAGTTTGGGTTAGGGTTACGTTTTGATTAGGGTTAGTGTAAGGTTAGGGTTTAGTTAGGGTTGGGTTAGGTTGTTTAGGGTTAGGGTTAGGGTTTAGGCGTTAGGTTATGGTTAGGGTTAGGTGGTTAGTGGGTTGCGTTAGGGTTAGGGTTAGGCTAGGTTGTTAGGGGTTAGGGTATAGGGTGAGGGGGTTAGGGGGTTAGGGTTAGGGTTATGGTTTGGGTTAGGGTTAGGGTTAGGGTTAGGGTTTAGGGTTAGGGTTAGGGTTAGGGTTTAGGGTTTAGGGTTTAGGGTTAGGGTTAGGGTTAGGGTTAGGGTTAGGTTTAGGGTTAGGGTTTTGGATTTGGGGATAGGCCCATGGAACAGCTGGTCAGGCCTCTAGCATTGTTGGCTATTTGACTTCCAAACACTTTGCTGTTTAGAGCTGAAAAGCACTCCAGAGTGTAATGCAGTAATCTTCTGTGAAAGTCCTTACAAAGCAACCCATTGTGAAAACCCCAGCTAACTGCAGCTGCTAGGAAGGCTGAAAACATGACATGCAGCTTAAAGGAGACGTCTCTGTTAAGACATGCTGCCGATGGCAGGAAGTCCGCCCTTCCGCCTCTGCGGCTGCAGACCTGATTCGCAGCACTGCCAAAGTTACTGCTATTAGTTACTTAAAACCAATCTTATGGCTCTCAATTTTGTCAAAAGTCTGTTAATACTAACTTAGTTATAGCTGACAGAATTCCCAAAGCCTCTAGCAGTTGACTAGATGGTTTCAGAAGACTTGAACACCGGACTCCTAGAAGATACAGCCTGGACTGCATGCGACCGTACGCAGTAGACTAAACTGGATACCCTGAGTCAATGACTTAGCTAAATCAAACCGAGGTAAGTCATTTCTCATGTCATGTGTATCCATTCCACAGAGAAAAAGCCCTGCGTCTTCTGCGCTTAGAAGCCAAACTGATTTCATCCAAGAGACTATGGAAACCACGGGAACTGTTAACTAGTTGGCTAGTGGACTCTGTCATTTTTTAAATAATATAACTGGTAGATTGTTGTTTACTCTTTTTCAGACTTCTGACTACATTGACAGCTAAGCTTTCACAGATGTAATCTGTTACCTCATTATCTAAACTCAGCTGCACCATTAAATACTTTATATTTCCTCTCTTTGTTACCTGAGTTCCTACGAACTTGCCTAACTGTTTTATTAAACATTCCACTTACGATCCAGCAAAGTTCATCTTAAAGATGCTCTTGTTAACTCAATGTGTTCTTTTGTAAACTTATAAAAATCTATCAGGTCGGTAAGCCCCGGGCGAGGAATGGTTTGAAGGCTTTAGCGGCCCTGGGCCTTTTTCCCTTGCTTAACTGTACCCTTTGCTAAATTCCATTTAAGGAAATCTTTTAAACTACTTTGAAAATTTTAAAACCAGAAAGCTGGAACCCAAATTTTCTTTTACCCAAAACCCCGGGTTTTGAAAAGCACCGGATGCAGCATTCGCAGCCTTAAAGCCAAACTACTCCCCAAAACATTTAAAAGAATATGATCCCTTTAAAAGCTTTTTTCTTAAAAAGATCCAGCCTCTTTGGAACTGATTTAGCAAAACTTTTAATTTAATTTTTGGCTCTTTGACTTAAATTTTAAAACTAGTTAAAGTGATTTAATTACCTTTTTATACTTGTGTTTCAATAAAACCTTTTTCCTTAGTTCAACCGCTCCCAAAAGTACTAAATCCCCTTTAACATAGCTAATAACTTGTATTTTTTAACTTGATTATTAAATTAAAACCCTCTTAAGCTTCCAAAAATCATGTTTTAAATTTAAACACCCAATTAAATTTATACGGTTTCCTGTTTAAATACTCTATTTAAATTTTAGTTCCCAATTATCTTACGAATCTTTTAATTTCAATCTCTCCAAAAAACTTTTAATTTCCTTCTAAATCCACCACTTTACAACTTTTTAAAATCCCAATTTCTCCCAAAATTATGCCCCCCCAAAGTCTAATATTTTCCTTTGTTTAATTATTCCAACCCCAACCCGCCACCTACCCCATTTTTAAATTCCCCTTTCCCAAAAAACAATTTTAAAGGACCTTTTCGCTACTCTTTCTTTTTTTTCTTTATCCGAGCCCCCCAGGTGGGAAGACCAAGTACTTCCTTTTAGAGCCCATCGGTTTCCTTTTAAACTTTATTTCAAGCCCTTGGAAACCAAAATAAAATAAAAGGTCAGCTTAAAGAGTAATTTGGAACCCCCCCCCTTTCCCGCAATCCCCCTTCCCCCGGCTTTTTAGTTTAAAAACCTTTAAAATCTTGAAGCCCTTTAAAACTCCGGTAAGCGTGCAGATCAAAGGCTGAAGTTTTACCAATTTGGTTCCGATTGAAAATCTTGCCGGGTCCCAAAAGGGTCCTGCCTTTAGTAAATTTAAACCCGAACTCAAAAGTAAATTGCATGGAAAGATTTTATTGGTTCCCTGGCAATCACAATTCCGAGGGAAACCTTCTGGACCCTAAATAAGGATTTTTTTAGAATATAAATCAAAGCTTATAACAGTAATGTTACTATGTTATCCTCCCCAAAAAAAATTTTAAGTTAACCACTTTTTTTCCAGACTGACTGCAAACACGTACTTTAAATTACTAGTAAACCTTATAAAAAAAATTTAAAATTTTTTTCCTTTTACTTATAAAAACGCTACGTTTTAGGGCCAAATAACATCCAAAATTTTAAAACTAATGGTTTAAACCTGGTTCTTAAAATTTTAATATTATCAAGGTTTACTAACAATTCTTTAAAAAATGAATAAAATTCAAGGTTTAAAATTAAACATCTCAACAGATCTTCTTCTCCTTTGGCAATTTAAGGTATTAACATTAAATTTCCCAAAATTCATCAGTTAAAAATTCCCTCTAATTTAAAAACTATTCTCACCTGTCAATGGCCTATAATTCCTTTTAAGCCCAAAATCCAAAAGCTTCTGGCCTTTTTCCCTTAAAATTTTTCCCGGGCCCTGACTGGGCCCTCCTTTTCTTTTTTCTCCAAACCAGGGAAAAAAAGGCACAAACTAACTTGGGCCCCTTTTTTTGCTTTTTGTAAGCCCTAGGAAGGCAAAAAATCTGCATTGGGGGTTGTTAAAACATGCTGTTGGGGGAAGCCCCAACCTTTGCCCCTCTTCTTTTCCTTCCCCCTTTTGGCTACAAAGCAGCCAAGGGTTATTTTTGGTAAAAATCTTTTAAGATTTGCCCGTCTGAATTCACTTCATGTGCAGCTTTAAAACATTTGCAGTTTTAAAGTCAGTTCGCCTTTTGGAAACCTTTTCAAAACTGAAACTAATTAGTTAGAAAAACAACTCTTTTCCAGTTTGTTAACTTTAATTCCCCAAAAAACCCCGGGTCCTTAGACCACCTAAGTTATGATAAAACATAATTAACCCAGGGTTTATTTTTTAAAATTTTTAAATTAGTTTGTTACTTCTCCCAGAAAAAGTATTTCCGAAAGAAACTACGAATTCCCCCGGGGCAGGACCATTTTATAAATCTTTTGATAGTTCTAACTATTTTAGGAAATTTTTGTCAAATGTTTTCTTAACAAAAATAGCTTTATTTTTAAATTAACGCTATGGAACCGGATTTAAAATTTCAACAATGCCAAATTTATTTTTTAAATTCCATTACATTTAAAATTTTTCCCAAGTTTATTAATTTAAAAATTTTGTTATGTTATTTAAACTTACTGCCTAAACTTTAATTCCTTTAAAACCCAAGTCGAACCCTAATCTCTTAAAAATTATTTCCAAAAGGTTCTTCTATTTAAATTCCCCACCTTTTCAATTTTAATACAAATTTTTTCTTACTTTTACCCCCGGCCCAATAATCCCAGAAATCCAACGGCCCTTTTCCCCACATTTCCCCCTTTTTAAAATGTTTAGGACATTTTTTAAAGGTGTTCCCGGGCCGATACCCAAGTCCATTAAACAACGCCAGGCACAGGGTCCTTTTCCCAAAACCCTTTCCCTTGGCCGTCCCTCCTTTTCTTTTTTTCCCTTTTTTTTAAAAAAAAAGCAGTACCGAAGGCTGAAGTAAAAGTAGGAGTTCCCTAACCTTTTTAGTGCCTTTTTTAAACCCCCCTTTTTGGGGAAGGTTAGGATGTGCAAAAATTTCTTTTTAATTTAAAAACCTCAAGGGGGAAAGGGAATCTTGTAAGTCCTTAAAAAACCCAAAAACCCAGCTTTAGTGGGCTGAAAACTCCAGGAGTTTTAAAAAATCCCGGAGCAGACCACCATGTTCCCCGCCTGCGCCCGCAGCAACCATTGACCCAAAAAATTCTGTTTATTTTAAATTTACTCTTTTTTGCGAAGAATACAACTTGCCAAATATGGAAAAGCTTAAAACCCCTTATGCTTGTTTAAATAAAGTAAATGAATTCAACTGCGCTACTAAGGTTTTAAATTATCCCCTATCCCTGACCAATAATGTAAATTTATATTTACCAAAAGAATTGTAAAATGTAAATTTATTTTAAACCATTAAAAACGGTTTTGTTAATTTCGTTATCCATTTTTTAAAATTTAAGATAATGTTTATTTTTAAATTCTAAAATATAAGCTTTTTTTAATCTTTTTAACCTTCGAATTCAACTGTTTCAAATTAATCTTTAACCTTTTTCTAAAGGTTTAATTTTTCATTTTTCCTATTAAACAGCAAACTTAAAACAAACATGATCCCAAATTTATCTTTTAAATTTTTACACCAGGTGGCCCTTTTAATTCCTAAAAAGTCTCCTTCCGCAATTTCCTCAAGGTAGTTCGCTTAATCCATCTTAAAAACTTTCCCCTTTAAATCAAAAATTTTCTTCCTTTAAATTTCCAACCTGCCAGGCAAACATCCCCAACCCCCAGGGCCCCCTGCCTGGCCCCGTTTCGACCTCCTCTGGCCCAACTTTCCCGTTTCCTAAAACTTCCCCAGGCCCTAGGACATCGGCCCAAACCCCCTTTTTTCCCATTTCCCTTTCCCTTTTTTTTAAAAAAATTTTTTTTGGATACCCGGGTTTCCGGTTTTAAAATTTGGGAAAGGAAAAAATTTTTTTGGAAAAAAGGGGTTTTAAAAAAATTTTTTGGGGAACCCTTTTTTTTTTTGGGGAAAAAAACGGAAAATGGGTTAAATTTAAAAAAATTGGGGGTTTTTTGAAAAGCCCCCCCCAAAAACCCGGGGGGGGCCCCCCTTTTTTCCCCCATTTTTTTTTTTAAAAGGGGTTTTAAATTTTTTTTCCCCTTTTTGGGGGCCAAAAAAAATTTAAAAAAAAAATTTTTTCCCCCAAAAATGGGGGGTTTTTCCTTTGGGGGTTTTAAAACCCCCCCAAAAACCCCCCTTTCCCCGGGGTTTGGCCACCCCAGGGGTTTTCCCCCCCCCCCAAATCCTTTTTTCCCCCCCTTTTTTAAAAAAAAAAGGGGGGGGGTTTTTGAAAACCCCCCAAATCCCAAAACCCCTTTTTTTTAAAAAAACCCGGGCCCCCCCCTTTTGGGGGGTTTTTTTTTCCCCCCCCTTTTTTTTTTTGGGGGGGTTTTTTTCCCTTTTTTTTTTCCCCCCCCCCGGGGGGCCCCCCCCCTTTTTTTAAAAAAAATTTCCCCTTGGGCCCTTTTTTTTTTTTAAAAATTTTTTGGTTTAAAAACCCCCCCCCCTTTTTTTTTTTTAAAAAAATTTTAAAAAAATTTTTTCCGTTTGGGGAATTTTTTTTTTTTTCCCCCAAAAAACCCCCTTTAAAAAAAAAGGGGGAAAATTGGGGAAAAAATTAAAAGGGGGTTTTTTAAAAAAATTTTTTTTGGGGGGTTTAGGGGGGGGCCCCCCCCCCCCAAAAAACCCCAAAAACCCCCCCCCCAAAAAAAGAAAAAAAAAAAAGGGTAAAAAAAAAAAAAAAAAAAAATTAAAAAAAAAAAAAAATTTTGGGGGGGGGGTTTTGGAAGGGGGCCCTTGGGTTGGAAAGGGGGGGTTGGGGAATTTCCCTTTTTTTCCAAAAAATTTTTTTAGCTGAAAAAACCCCTTTTTAAAAATTTTTTTTTAATTTAAAAAACCCGGGAAAAAAAAGGGGGGAAAAAAAAAAAGGAAGGGAAAATTTTTTTTTAAAAAAAAATTTTTTTTGGGGATAGGCCCCCGGAAAAAAACCCCCCCCCCCGGGGGGGCCAAATTTGTTTTTAAACCCAAAAAAAAAAATTAAGGGGGTTTTTTTAAAAAAAAAAGGAAAAAAATTTTGGGGGGGAAAAAAGGGGAAAAGAGGGGTTTTTTTTTAATTTGGGTTTTTTTGGGGCCCCCTTTTTTTTCCCCCCGGGTTTTTTTTAAATTTCCCCCTTTTTTTTAAAAAAAATTTTGGATTTTTTTTGGGGGGAAAAAAAAACCCCCAAAAAAAAGGGAAAAAAAGGGAAAGGGAAGGGGCCTTTGAAAAAATTTTGGTTTGGGGGTTTTGGGGGTTAACCCCCCCTTTTTTAATTTTTTTCCCCCCCTTTGGTTTTTGGGGAAAAATTAAAAACCTTTTTTTTTTTTAAAAAAAAAAAAAAAAAAAAGGGAAAACAAAAAGGGTTTGGGGAAATTTTTTGGGGGGGAAGGGCCCCCCCCCAAAGGGGGCCCCCTTTTCAATTTTTTAAAAATTTTTTTAAAAAAAATTTTTTTAAAAAAAAAAAGGGTTTCTTAAAATTTTTAAAACTTTGGCCCCCCCCTTTTTCCCCGGGGGAGGTTTGGGGGAAAAAAAAAACCCGGGGGGGAAGGGCCCCGTTAAAAGGGTTTTTCCCCTGGCCCTTTTTAAAACCCCAAAAAAAAAATTTTTTTTTTTTTTTTGGAAAAAACCCCCTTTTTAAAAAAAAGCCCCCGGGCTTAAAAAAAAAAATTTTTTAAAAAAAAAATTTTTTTTTTTTTTTGGGGGGGGGTTTTTTTTTTTTTTTTTTAAAGGGGTTTTTGGGAATTTTTTCCCCTTTTTTTCCCCAAAAATTTTTTTTTTTTAAAAATTTAAAATTTCCCTTTTTTTTAAAATTCCCAAAAAAAAAAACCCCCCCCCCTTTGGGAATCAAAAATTTTTTTTAAAAATTTTAAAAAAAACCCCGGAAACCCCCCCCCTTTTTTTCCCCGAAAAAAAGTTCCCCCCAAGATACAGCCTGGACTGCATGCGACCGTACGCAGTAGACTAAACTGGATACCCTGAGTCAAATGACTTAGCTAAATCAAACCGAGGTAAGTCATTTCTCATGTCATGTGTATCCATTCCACAGAGAAAAAGCCCCGCGTCTTCTGCGCTTAGAAGCCAAACTGATTTCATCCAAGAGACTATGGAAACCACGGGAACTGTTAACTAGTTGGCTAGTGGACTCTGTCATTTTTTAAATAATATAACTGGTAGATTGTTGTTTACTCTTTTTCAGACTTCTGACTACATTGACAGCTAAGCTTTCACAGATGTAATCTGTTACCTCATTATCTAAACTCAGCTGCCACCAATTAAATACTTTATATTTCCTCTTCTTGTTACCTGAGTTCCTACGAACTTGCCTAACTGTTTTATTAAACATTCCACTATACGATCCAGCAAAGGTTCATCTTAAAGACTGCTCATGTTGTTAACTCAATGCTGTTATCTCTTTTGTAAACTTATAAGCTACAGGAAACTCACTGAGATCTACCTCTCACGGACCAAATAGATGCCATCCCCGATAAGTACATCTGCCTAAAGTTCCCACTTACTATCACAAAGGGTGGGATCCCTCTGGGTTTCAAATGTACATCTTAAAAAATTTTTTTTCTTAAGGTGTACTTAATCTTATTCTCTACATCTTGTCAAGTCCAGGTACATCCAAAACGTCTCCAGAGAAGCAACCTTCAGATGCTCCATCTCCTGCCACACACACAGCTGCTTCTACTGGACCTGTTCCTTCTGGCCTATCTGGATGGTTCCCCAGACCCTGGACAGCAGGACCAGCAAACATCACCCCAGGTTCCCCCTAAAGACACGTCGGCCCCAGTGCCAGCAGGAAGTAGCCAGATGTCACGACGACCCTATTCCTACTGCGCCGTCACCTCTTTCTTCCCTTTTTTCCCTTTCTTTTTATAATAAGAAGAAGGGAGGTATGTTAGCATTCTGTTAAACTCCACCTCCACAGTAACCTAGCAACAGCTAGGTATAGCCCTTCCCAAAGCTACCTGGGAACGCCAGGTAGCCCTGCCCACTATTATAAGAGGGGCTGTCTGGCCCCTCCTCTCTCTCTTACGCTCTTGCTCTCTTGCCCTCTTGCTCTCTTGTGCCTGCAGGTCGCATCTGACCCTCTCCCTCTCCCCTCCCCCCTTCAACGTGGTCATGGCCGGCCTCCACCGTTCTCTGCTCTCCCCTCTGCCCTAAATAAACTTCTCCTCCTGGAACCCTCTGACGCCGCCAGTTTTTCTTTTTTTAAACAACACATGCTATTTGGATTTGGGCATAGGCCCTTGGAACAGCCAGCCAGGCCTGTAGCACTGTTGGCTATAGGACATCCAAACCAGTTGCTGTTTTAGCGCTGAAAAGCACTCTGGAGGGTAATGCAATAACTTTCTATGGAAGTCCTTACAAAGCAACCCATTGTGAAAACCCCAGCTAACTGCAGCTACTAGGAAGGCTGAAAATATGACATGCAGCTTAAAGGAGACGTCTCTGTTAAGACATGCTGTTTGGATTTGGGCATAGGCCCTGGAAGAGCCAGCCAGGCCTCTAGCACTGTCCGTCCAAACCACTTGCTGTTTTAGAGCTAAAACGAACTCTAGAGTGTATTGAGTAACCTCTATGGAAGTCCTTGCAAAGCAACCCATTGTGAATACCCCAGCTAACTGCAGCTACTAGGAAGGCTGAAAACATGGCATGCAGCTTAGAGGTGACGACTCTGTTAAGACATGTTGTTTGGATTTGGGCATAGGCCCTTGGAACTACCAACCAGGCCTCTAGCACTGTTGGCTTTAGGACGTCCAAACCAGTTGCTGTTTTAGCACTGAAAAGCACTCTAGAGGGTAATGCTGTAACCTTCAATGGAAGTCTTTGCAAAGCAACCCATTGGGAATACCTCAGCTAACTGCAGCTATTAAGAAGGCTGAATACATGGCATGCAGCTTAGAAGTGACGTCTCTGTTAAGACAGGCTGTTTGGACTTGGGCATTGGCCCTTGGAACAGCCAGCCAGGCCTGTAGCACTGTCCTTCCAAACAGTTGTTGTTTTGGAGCTTAAAAGCACTCTAGAGTATATGCAGTTTTTCTATGGAAGTCTTGACAATGCAACCTTTGTGAATACCCCAGCTAACTGCAGCTTTAGGAAGGCTGAAACATGGCATGCAGCTTAGAGGTGACATGTATCTGTTAAGACATGTTTTGGATTTGGGCATAGGCCCTTGGAACAGCCGGCCAGGCGTCTAGCATTGTTGGCTATTTGACTCCAAACCAGTTGTTGTTTTGAGCTAAAAGCACTCTAGAGTATATGCAGTATCTTCTATGAAGTCTTGACAATGCAACCCATTGTGAATACCCAGCTAAGTGCAGCTCTAGGAAGGCTGAAAACATGGCATGCAGCTTAGAGGTGACGTCTCTCTTGAGACATGCGGTTTGGATTTGAGGACCCCTGGAACAGCCGGCCAGGCCTCTAGCACTGTTGGCTATAGTCCTTCCAAACCAGTTGTTGTTTTAGAGCTGAAAAGCACTCTAGAGTTGTAATGCTGTAACCTTTTATGAAAGTCCTTGCAAAGCAACTCACTATGAATACGCCAGCTAAGTGCAGCTACTAGGAAGGCTGAAAACATGGCATGCAGCTTAGAGTGGGCGTCTCTGTTAGACATGCGGTTTGGATTTGGGCAATGCCCTTGGAACAGCCGGCCAGGCCTCTAGCACTGTTGGCTATAGTCCTTCCAAACCAGTTTGTTTTAGAGCTGAAAAGCACTCAGAGTTTAAAGCTGTAACCTTATGGAAGTCCTTGCAAAGCAACCCTTGAATACCCAGCTAATGCAGCTACTAGGAAGGCTGAAAATATTGCATGCAGCTTAGAAGTGACATCTCTGTTAAACATGCTGTTTGGATTAGAGCATAGGCCCTTGGAACAGCCAGCCAGGCCTCTAGCACTGTTGGCTATAAGACGTCCAAACAAGTTGCTGTTTTAGAGCTTAAAAGCACTCGAGGTGTAATGCAGTAACCTTCTATGGAAGTCTTTGCAAAGCAATCCATTGTGAATACCCCAGCTAAATGTAACTAGTAGGAAGGCTGAAAAGATGGCATGAATCTTAGAGGTGACGTCTCTGTTGAGACATGCTGTTTGGATTTGGGATAGGCCCTTGGAACAGCTGGTAAGGCCTCTAGTATGTTGGCTATTATCTCCAAACAACTTGCTGTTTTAGAGCTCAAAAACACTGAGAGTGTAATGCTTCCTATGGAAGTCCTTCAAAGCAACCCATTGTGAATACCCCAGCTAACTGAAGCTACTAGGAAGGCTGAAAACATGGCATGCAGCTTAGAGGTGACGTCTCTGTTAAGACATGCGGTTTGGATTTGGGATAGGCCTTTGGAACAGCCGGCCAGGACTCTAGCACTGTTGGCTATAGTCCTTCCAAACCAGTTGCTGTCTTAGAGCTGCAAAGCACTCGAGAGTGTAATGCTGTAACCTTCTATGAAGTCTTGCATGCACATTTTGAACCCAGCTAACTGCAGCTACTAGGAAGGCTGAAAATATGCATGCAGCTTAGAAGTGACATCTCTGTTAAGACATGCTGTTTGGATTAGAGCATAGGCCCTTGGAACAGCCAGCAGGCCTCTAGCTCTGTTGGCTATAAGACGTCCAAACAAGTTGCTGTTTTAGAGCTTAAAGCACTCGAGAGTGTAATGCAGTGACCTTCTATATAAGTCCTTGCAAAGTAATCCATTGTGAATACCCAGCTAAATGTAACTAGTAGAAGGCTGAAAACAGGCATGCAGCTTAGAGGTGACATCGCTGTTAAGACATGCTGTTTGGATTTGGGCATAGCCCTTTGAACAGACGGCCAGGCCTCTAGCACTGTTGGCTACAGAACTTCCAATCTAGTTGCTGTTTTCGAGCTGAAAAAGCACTCGAGAGTGTAATGCAGTAACCTTCTATGGAAGTCTTTGCAAAGCAATCCATTGTGAATACCCCAGCTAAATGTAACTAGTAGGAAGGCTGAAAAGATGGCATGAATCTTAGAGGTGACGTCTCTGTTGAGACATGCTGTTTGGATTTGGGTATAGGCCCTTGGAACAGCTGGTAAGGCCTCTAGTATTGTTGCTATTTACTTCCAAACAACTTGCTGTTTTAGAGCTCAAAAACACTAGAGAGTGTAATGCTTCTATGAAGTCTTTCAAAGCAACCCATTGTGAATACCCCACTAACTGAAGCTACTAGGAAGGCTGAAAACATGGCATGCAGCTTAGAGGTGACGTCTCTGTTAAGACACGCTGTTGGATTTGGGCATAGGCCCTGGAACAGCCGGCAGGCCTCTAGCACTGTTGCTATAGCCGTCCAAACCAGTTGCTGTTTTGAGCTGAAAAGCACTCTAGTGTGTAAGCAGTAACTTCTATGGAAGTCTTGGCAAAGCAACCCATTGGAATACCCCAGCTAACTGTAGCTACTAGGAAGGCTGAAAAATTTGGGATGCAGCTTAGAGGTGAAGTCCTGTTAAGACATGCTGTTTGGATTTGGGCATAGGCCCTTGGAACAGCGGCCAGGCCTCTAGCATGTTGGCTACTAGACTTCCAATACTAGTTGCTGTTTTCGAGCTGAAAAAGCACTCGAGAGTGTAATGCAGTAACCTTCTATGGAAGTCTTTGCAAAGCAATCCATTGTGAATACCCCAGCTAAATGTAACTATAGGAAGGCTGAAAACATGGCATGAGCTTAGAGGTGACTCTCTGTTGAGACATGCTGTTTGGATTTGGGATAGGCCCTTGGAACAGCCGGCCAGGCCTCTAGCATTGTTGGCTATTTACTTCCAAACAATTGCTGTTTTAGAGCTGCAAAACACTGAGAGTGTAAGTGTAACCTTCTATGGAAGTCCTTGCAAAGCAACCCATTGTGAAACCCCAGCTAACTGAGCTACTAGGAAGGCTGAAAACATGGCATGCAGCTTAGAGGTGACGTCTCTGTTAAGACATGCTGTTTGGATTTGGGCATGGCCCTTGGAACAGCCGCCAGGCCTTAGCACTGTTGGATAGCCGTCCAAACCAGTTGTGTTTTGAGCTGAAAAGCACTCTAGAGTGTATGCAGTACTTCTATGGAAGTCTTGACAATGCAACCCTATGTGAATACCCAGCTAACTGCAGCTATAGGAAGGCTGAAAACATGGCATGCAGCTTAGAGGTGACGTCTCTGTTAAGACATGCTGTTTGGATTTGGGCATAGGCCTTGGAACAGCGGCCAGGCCTCTAGCATTGTTGGCTATAGCTTCCAAACCAGTTGCTGTTTAGAGCTGAAAAGCACTCGAGGTGTAATGCATGTAACCTTCTATGGAAGTCCTTGCAAAGCAACCATTGGAATACCCAGCTAATGACTATAGGAAGGCTGAAAACATGCATGCAGCTTAGAGGTGACGTCTCTGTTAAGACATGCTGTTTGGATTTGGGCATAGGCCCTGGAACAGCTGGTCAGGCCTCTAGCATTGTTGGCTACTTGACTTCCAAACAAGTTGCTGCTTTAGAGCTTGAAAGCACTCGAGAGTGTAATGCAGTAACCTCTATGAAGTCCTTGCAAAGTAATCCATTGTGAAAACCCAGCTAAATGTAACTAGTAGGAAGGCTGAAAACATGCATGCAGCTTAGAGGTGACGTCTCTTTAAGACATGCTGTTTGGATTTGGGCATAGGCCCTTGGAACAGCTGGTCAGGCCTCTAGCATTGTTGGCTCTTTGACTTCCAAACCAGTTGCTGTTTTAGAGCTGAAAAGCACTCTAGAGTGTATGCAATAACTTTCTATGGAAGTCCTTACAAAGCAACCCATTGTGAAAACCCCAGCTAACTGCAGCTACTAGGAAGGCTGAAAAAGGAGACGTCTCTGTTAAGCATGCTGTTTGGATTTGGGCATAGGCCCCTGGAAGAGCCAGCCAGGCCTCTAGCACTGTCCGTCCAAACCACTTGCTGTTTTAGAGCTAAAAAGAACTCTAGAGTGTGATGCAGTAACCTCTATGGAAGTCCTTCAAAGCAACCATTGTGAATACCCCAGCTAACTGCAGATACTAGGAAGGCTGAAAACATGGCATGCAGCTTAGAGGTGACGTCTCTGTTAAGACATGTTGTTTGGATTTGGCATAGGCCCTTGAACACCACAGGCCTCTAGCACTGTTGGCTTAGGACTCCAAACCAGTTGCTGTTTTAGCTGAAAGCATCTCGAGGGTAATGCGTAACCTATGGAAGTCCTGCAAAGCAATCCATTGTGAATACCCAGCTAATGTACATAGGAAGGCTGAACATGCATGAGCTTAGAGTGACGTCTCTGTTAAGACATGCGTTGGATTTGGGCATAGGCCTGGAACAGCGGTCAGGCTCTAGCATGTTGGCTTTGCTTCAAACATGCGTTAGAGTGAAAGCACTAGAGTGATGCTAACTTCTATGAAGTCTTGACAATGGAACCCATTGTGAATACCCAGCTAACTGCAGCTACTAGGAAGACTGAAAACATGGCATGCAGCTTAGAGGTGACGTCTCTGTATAGACATGCTGTTTGGATTTGGGCATAGGCCCCTGGAACAGCCGGTCCAGGACCTGTAGCACTGTTGGCTATAGTCCCTCCAAACCAGTTGCTGTTATAGAGCTGAAAAGCACTCGAGAGTGTAATGCAGTAATCTTCATGAAGTCCTTGCAAGGCGAACCCATTGTGAATACCCCAGCTGAATGAACTAGCTAGGAAGGCTGAAAACATGGCATGCAGCTTAGAGGTGACGTCTCTCTTAAGACATGCGGTTTGGATTTGGGCCATAGCCCTTGGAACAGCCTGGCCAGGCCTCTAGCATGTTGGCTATAGCCTTCCAAACCAGTTGTTTTAGAGCTGAAAAGCACTCTAGAGTGTAATGCTGTAACCTTGTATGAAAGTCCTTGCAAAGCAACTCACATTGGAATACGCCAGCTAAGTGCAGCACTAGGAAGGCTGAAAACATGGCATGCAGCTTAGAGGTGACGTCTCTGTTAAGACATGCGGTTTGGATTTGGGCATAGGCCCTTGGAACAGCCGGCCAGGACTCTAGCATGTTGGCTATGTCCTTCCAAACCAGTTTGCTGTCTTAGAGCTGCAAAGCACTCGAGAGTGTAATGCTGTAACCTTCTATGGAAGTCTTGACAAAGCAACCCATTGTGAATACCCCAGCTAACGTGCAGCTACTAGGAAGGCTGAAAACATTGCATGCAGCTTAGAGGTGACTCTCTGTAAGACATGCTGTTTGGATTGGCATAGGCTGACAGCCGCAGGCCTTAGCACTGTGGCTATATCGTCCAAACAGTTGCTGTTAAGCTGAAAAGCACTCGAGAGTGTAATGCAGTAACTTCCTGAAAGCCTTGCAAGCAACATGGAATACCCCAGCTAAGTAACTATAGGAAGCGTGTCCTAAACTTTAGCTGTTATGGACTTAAAGCACTCAGAGTGTAGCAGTGACTTCATGAAGTAATT
>JAJTUV010004650.1:0-16708 GCA_021653895.1 Mastomys natalensis
TGATAAACACCTTCAGAAACGGCTGGATAAAAAATTACCTCAAAAAAAAATCAAAGTTGTCTTACATGTGAATGACAAATGGGCTGTGAAGAACATTACAGGAAACAATGCTTCACAATAGCCACAAATAATGAAAAAATATCTTGGGGTAACTGTCCACAAGCCAGTAACAGACTTGTTTGACAAGAACTTTGAAGAAAATACCAAAAGACTGAAAGATGTCCCCACACTCAGGCATTGGTAGAATTAACATAGTAAAAAGAACATCCTACCAAATGCTATCTACAGATTCAACACAATTCCCATTACATTCCAGCACAATTACTTTCAGACCTTGAAAGGAAAATGCTTAATATCATATGGTATGATAAAAAACTCAGGAGACCTGAACAATAATAGAAATTCTGTGGAATCACTATCCCTGATGTCAAGCTGTACTATTGAGATACAGAAATAAAAGTTTCATAGTATTAGCATTAAAAATGACATATCAATCAATGCAAGCATATCAAAGACTTGCACATAAATCCACATACCTATCAACATTTAATTTTTGATAAAGAAGCTGGAAAGATACAATAGAAAAAAGAAAGCATCTTCAACAAATGGATCTGGTCTAATTGGATATGCATAAGGGATTCTCTACATTGTTAAAAATTGGTTTTGCTTAAGAAACTTAAAAATATAGTTAGACTGCCACTTTTCCATTGGATACAGTTGACAATTCAATCATGAGTTAGGAATTTTTTCACTCATCATGTTTATGGTTGAGAAGAGGATAGAGCAGGTGGAGTTGAATAGTAAGGCTATTTTGCCAAGAAGAGATTACTTTCTTTGGAGCTCAGAATGGCACGATACCAGTAAGAGAACCACCATGATGAATGCTTAGGCTGACAATGTAGATTGGGGTCTTAACATGCTTCTAGGAGAAGGTCAATATAAAGGGAATGCTAAGCCAGTTGAACTGCCTGCACAGCTATGATGTCATACAAAGCAAAGAAAACTTACATGGATACATTCGTCTTTGTGCTGAAATTGGGCCCTCATACAATCAGGGTCTGGCCATGGCTGCTGCCTTTCAAGGGACCACTGTACAAGCAATGCTTGCAGAAAAACCATAAAGAAAAAAGATGTTTTAAATGTGGAGATTCAGGTCATTTTAAAAATGACTGTCCCAAGAGAACAGGCATGAGCAAACAATCAGGTCACATGGACGGAAATTTGTCTTTGGTGCAGAAAGGATAATCTTTGGGCCAGGCCTCAGGATACAGGCCAACATTTAGAATATTTACATTTGGGCCAGCGGTGGTGGCACACACCTTTAATCCCAGCACTTGGGAGGCAGAGGCAGGCGAATTTCTGAGTTCCAGGCCAGTCTTGTCTACAGAGTGAGTTCCAGGACAGCCCAGATAATACAAAAACTTAAGCATTTGAATCTCAAGTGTATATTATTCATTAATATTTTATTAGCTGATCTCTCTGATGGAGTTTTTTTCTGCAAGCCTTTGCTCTCATATAATGAACCATAAAATTTTGGAATTCTTTTTGCTACAGAAAAAATTCAAAGGTAGTATCTTTTTTTATTGATCTTATTTATTTTTTATCTTTTTTATTTGGGACCTCAGTTATATCTGAAGCAGATTGTGGCACAGAAAACTCCAATAAGAATGGATAGTTGGAGCTAGAGAGATGGCTCAGTGGTTAAAGGCTAGACTCACAATTAAAAACATTAGAGATCAATTCCCAGCAACCACATGGTGGCTCATAACCCTTTGTAAAAAACAAGTGTATGTAACCCTAATCTCTTAAAGGCTTCATTAGCATTAGCATGCACATCTTTCAGGTGTTTCAGAGCCAGCCCACCCTTAGCTAAACTCTACTTTGTGTGACATATTATCTCCTAAGCATTGGTAAATCCTTTCCATTATCAATTGTACCCGTCTACATCTCAGCGTAATAGTGGAGTGCTACCTAACACATAACATTCCATTTACAACATCCACCAAATAACTCCAAATGAATCTTACTCCTAAATGTTAAATCTGAACAACAGAAATTCTGGAGATAAACTAAAACGGCCATGTGGCGTCCTCTGGTGCACAAAAAGCATGGTGATGTTGACTACAAAGAAGTTTCGACACACAGCTCATGTTCCCAAAGCTCTGCACACAAAATCCCACAGAGAGAAGTTATTCAGAGGCCACCACTCGGGTACAGGGCATTACAGGGACCACAAAGGACTTCATACAAATCCACAGCTGGCCACGAGTTCCCATCCAGTCCCAAGGATCGCCTACCAAAAGGGATCCCGAGGCTCAGCAGCCCACTCCTCCCCAGAATGAAGGCCCTCGCTCACCATATGGTCCCTTCCAAGCTCGAGCGCACCCCTCACGACTCCGGAAAGCACAAAGAACCACTTCCCATTTCCCAGCTTGACAGAGAGCCAGGAGCCGGGAGCCTGTTGTCTGGCCCCCGGAAAAGGCCACCTCCCCTATGACTGACGCTCCGACTCCAGGTTCTGATTGGTTAATGAAGCCTGAGTGACAGGAGTCACTCCTTTGAGGAGGAGTTTAAGGAAAAGCAGAGAACAGCATTTCCTGGAGGTAGGTTCCACCCCAGGGCAAGACTTTTCCCAGGTCTGCAGGTATTTCCACTTCAGTAGTTTTGCCCTTGGCTTGCAGTAGCTTCACTTCCCTCTTAACTTGCTTGGTAGGCACTTTCCCTTTTTCCTCCTGCACACAAGGTAGCTAGTTTACACAGCACAGTACAAAATGTGGAGTGGAGTGTTTCTCCTGTCCCACAGGTGGAAGGGTGGCCACGATATTAGTAATTAAGGAGAGATTTTAGAAAACAAACTTTGTTCTGTCTGTTCACGGTGAGGTCAGGTGAACTGCAGCTACGTTTTACCTGGTAGGCAAAGGTACATTGGACAATCCTGAGAGAAAACCTCGAACCAGATCACAAACACAATGAAATGTATGTGTTTCTCCCACAAGAAGGCTGGATGGTGGATCTCTTCCTGTAGTCATTTTCTTCCTGAAATTCATGTCTATCTCTTGACAAATTAATACTAATGATTAGTGTAGTCTCCACATGTAACTTGAATAATTAGAAAGAAATGGTTGGAGGAAGAGTGCTGTTTATGAACACTATTCTTAGCCATTTTCTGAGTTAAGGTGAGACAACACAGCTGGATTAGTCAAGGTTCTCTAGATAAACAGAACTGATAAAATGAGTTTCTCTTTCCCTCTATGTATTTTAGAAAGGGATTTTTAGAATGGCTCACAGACTGTGGTCCAGCTAGTCCAAGAAGTGCTGTCTACCAATTAAAATTTGAAGAATCCAGTAGTTCAGGACCATGAGGCTGGGTATCTAAGCTAGGCTTCACTGTATACCACATTTTCAAAGAAGTAGGCTCTAATGCCAGTAATGGAATGAACTTGCTAGACAGATAGGAACACAGAGAGAGAGAGAGAGAGAGAAGAGAGAGAGAGAGAGAGAGAGAGAGAGAGAGAGAGAGAGAGAGAAAGTATTCTTCTTTCAAAGTTCTCTATTTATGTGGGTTACCACCAGAACGTGTGGCCCAGATTAAAGGTGGATCTGATCACCTCAAATCCATAAGGTCTTCGCACTTTATAAGATTTAATTAAGAAAAAGCTCTGGAGGTTTATGCAACTCTTTGAGTTTTAGTTAATTTGTAGTCAGTTTGTCTACCAAGATTAGCCATTATAACAGACAAGACAGAAGAGTTTAGAGATATTTTTTAATAGCAGCAAGTACAGGAATCATTTTACAAAAAAAAATGAAATATATAAAAATAAAAAAAAAAAAAAAAAACAGGAAGCAAGGGGATTTTCTTTAGGGAGTCTGGACACATTCTTGTAGAGTTCTGCCTGATTTGGTGGCATTCGTAGCTCAGCATTGGGCAAACATACACATTTGTTTTAAAGACAGACAGCAATGTCTCTGACACATTCATCTTGTACCTCAAGGTCATAACTGAAACTCAAAGTCAATTGAATCCAGGGAGAATAAGACCACTACCACAATTTTGAGACAAACTTGAACCACTTAAGAGGTAGCCAGCAACTGGCTCCCAAGTCTTGTTAAAGAAGACAGCCCTGAATCCATTTCTACTGCCTCTTTTAAGCGGCAAAAATCACAAGTTTTTTCCAAGCAGGACTACAGAAAACAGACAATGAGGCAATAACAAAATACAGAAAAAACAACCAACCAAAGAACAATGTGGTCACAATGCAGTTAAGGAGGGTCAGGGATGTTCAGGGTGTTCTCCAAACTATGTAAAGGCCATGGGTCAGACAGGTCAGGCTCCAGGAAAAAGACTTAAATAGAGCAACTCGGCTCTTACAGGAAATGAAAACCTACTTTTAAAATACAACATGATGCGGCAGTGGAGGGCACGCCTTTAATCCCAGCACTTGGGAGGCAGAGGCAGGGGATTTCTGAGTTCAAGGCCAGCCTGGTCTACAGAGTGAGTTACAGGACAGCCAGGGCTACACAGAGAAACCCTGTCTCGAAAAACAAACAAACAAACAAAAAATACAACATGATGGCTGCTGCTTTCAAAATGGAGTCATACAGCTTCCTCACAAGGAAATGGCACTGTGAATGTAGCTTACTTAGAGCCTACACTACCTGTCAATAATGACATATGCTCTTTCAGACAGACAATCAATGCAGCAATACTCACACTTACACATGAGAGAGAGCACAAACACAACAAACATCAAGGAAAAGTCACCTACTAGCACAGAAGACTTTGTACTTAGATGAACATCTATGCTGAGTAGTCTATGGTCAGAAGAAGGTTGTTTTTGCGTCTGAGCAGGCTGGCTCAGAGGAAAGCCATGGTACTTCCATGCAGGACCAGAAATAGTTCATTTTAACTAACCCTGGCTGCTGTCTCAGGCTTGTGCCATTGCCAAAGAGTATGGTGAATATTTTTCTTCTTAAAAGGAGGGGGCGAGATTTTAGAAACGCTGAAATAGCACATCAAGGCACTGGAGAGATCACATCACAGCACAGGGGGGATGGCTCAACAGTTTAGAGAAGTGGCTGCTTTTCTAGAGCATTCAGGTTTAATCCCCAGGTATACATTTCTTTTTTCTGCTCTTCATTTTTATTTTAGTTACATGGCTATTTGCCTTCTTCTGTCTGTACGCAGTACTGGAATAGTCCAGAAGAGGGCAGAAGATACCAACGACTGGAGTCAGCTCATAAACATAAGTGAAATACTTTTTCTTAAGATGAACATGAAGACAAGGAGGAGGAGGAGGAGGAGGAGGAAGAGGGAGAGGAGGAGAAGAAGGAGGAACAGGATGAGGAGGAGGAGAAACACCTGGCACCATAAAATTTATTTTTCATGCTTGGTGTGGCTTTGCATTCCTTTAATCCCAACAAGTAGGACACAGAGGCAGAAAAATTACTGTGATTTGGAGGAAAGTCTGTGTTATACAGCCAAGACACTCACACACTCACACACACACAGACACACACACACTCACAGAAACATACACAATTACACACACATTCACACATATATTCACATACACACACACACATTCACATACAGACTCACATACAAACACATTCACACATACATAGACACATGCACACTCACATCAAAACACATTTACAAACATACATACACACTCACACATTCACACACACATTCTCACACAAACATTCACACACATACTCACAGACACACACACGGAAAGAAGAACAAAATTGAATAACAGAGGAAAAGGAGCATAAGAGAATTGGGACACTTTATAACCTCTTCATTTATTTGCGTTGTCTGTCACCGGTGCCCATAAATTCATTTGCAATAGCCATTAATCCCAGCACTTAGACAGCAAAGGCAGTCTGATATCCATGAGTTCAAGGCCTCGTTAGTCTACCTAGTCACACTTTCATGATAAGAGTCATCTCAAGAAAAACTCCAAAAATTTTAAAAAACGAAATAAATTTTTATTTGTTTTTTTTTTTTTGTTTGTTTGAGGCAGGGTCTCACAAAGAACCTTATCTCACTTCAATTCGTTATGTATACTATAATGTATAAGTGTCATGGTTTTATATAGCTTGGCCCAGAGAGTGACACTATTAGAAGGTCTAGCCTTGTTCAATAGGTATGTCACTGTGGGTGTTGGGTTTAACACCCTCCTCCTAGCAGCCTGGAAGCTAGTCTTCTCCTCTTTGCCTTCTGAACAAGATGTAGAACTCTCAGCTCCTCCTGTACCATGCCTGCCTGGACACTGACAAGCTCCTGCTTTGATGATAATGGGCGGAAACTCTGAACCTGTAATTGAGCCTCAGATAAATGTTGTCCTTTATAAGAATTGCCTAGGTCATGGTGTCTCTTCACAGCAGTGAAACACTAAGACTATACTACATATTGATTTTTTTAAATAAATTCGCATAACCACTTAGTCATGTGCCTTTGGACCATCCTTGCTAGCATTCCAGACTTCTATACAAGAAGGAGCTGACAAGTAATTTAATATTGCTAACTCTGTTTGGGGGGAGAGGAGAATGTTCTTTATATGGATGCTTCTTCATGGCAATCTACACTTGTCATCTGGAGACCAGTTTTACCCTGAGTGTCATGGTATTCATGGTACCTGCTCTAGAGCTATAATTAAAACATACCCCTTCCTGGTTTCCTCTACTTGGAAGGGGAGACTTTTATGTTTTCTGATCTTCCAGGGAATACTTCTATTGCTGTGATAAAACTCACCAGGACCAAGTCAATTTATAAAAGAAAGTGTATGGCTAGCCCAGGTCTTGTATTTTGATGCAAATTCTGCTTTCCTGGGAGGGGCTGCAAGGAATGAATCAGTAGACTGTGACTTTTTGAGAATCTTCTGCTCATCTTAATTTGTAAAGTAAAGGGTAGAACTGGTTATTTGCAGTAGAAGGGGAGGCAGAGAGGAAAAGTTTGGAAGTACTTATGTGTCCCTAGCTGTCTCAGGTATTCATATCAAGGGTAGGTAATTGGGTTAACAATTCTAATTGTGTGGGCATCTTGTGTATTGAGTATTTGCTGATATATAAAACCCATTGGATAATCTTTAAGCATTAAGAGTCTTCATTCTACCTGGTAACCCTAGAATTGCAGTTACTGTCTGGTGTTTAGCTGAGCACTATGAGGGTAGTGGAGTTGCACCAGGAGCCAAGCTTAAAGCCATGAACTCTGGGAGGCAGAGGCAGGCAGATTTCTGAGTTCGAGGCCAGCCTGGTCTACAGAGTGAGTTCCAGGATAGCCAGGGCTACACAGAGAAACCCTGTCTCGAAAAACCAAAAAATAAAATAAAATAAAATAAAAAAATAAATAAAGCCATGAATTCTATGTTGCTGACTGGTAGAGACAGCAACCACTCCAGCCTTTATGAGTCCTGGGCTGGTGCCACTTCCCAGCCAGTGCTGCAGATAGTGCAGGAACTTAGAGCGGGAATTTGGTGGTGGCGGGAGCTTTTTTTCTAATACCACCCACAAGAAGAAAGTATTGGGGTCATGGATCCAGCCACCCTGCACCCTGAAGTGTGTTCCAGCTGATAAACCATTACTTATCTTAGTTGTAACTTCTAATTAGGACTTCCAAGTGAAACCTCTGATGTCACATTCTGTTTTACTCCTACATGTCCTGGGAAAGTTATTTTTTCAAAGTGAAAATTTCATGGTAATGTCTGACAATTACAGCTTTGGTAGATTTGGGGTATACCTATCTACAGTGATTGCTACATAGGTTTATTTAGAAAAGAAACTTTCTTACCAATTAAGGCAGATGACAGAGCTTCCATTCCAGAAAGACAATTCTTTTATCTCTAATCTCAAGGCATCTCTCTCAACTATATGAATTAAATTTTAACTGGCATGGTACTAAAATTAATATGTGCAGTATTCCAAGAGACACTGTATTCTTTGCTAGGAAAAGAGGCAGCTCCAAAGAAAAGAAGTACCACATTTAACCTTCCTTACTAAATGACTTGTATGACTGCTGTGTGTGTTTGTGTGTGTGTGTGACAAGCACACATACACACACCAACACATTAATTTGTATTAAAATTATTATTGTCTTCTTAAATAGATGTAAGAAACTTTATGATTAATTGCTATCATCCACATCGAAATAGCATATCAAGGCACTGAACACATCTCTCAAGAATTTAGAAAAATGTCTGCTCTCCTAGAGGATCCAGGTGTGACTCCATGTACACACAGGTTTTACAACCATCTGTTACTCCAGTCCTGGGGAGTCAACATTCTTTTCTGGCCTCTGCAAGTACCAGACATGCATGTGGTGCATAGACATACATGCAGACAAAACACACACAGACACAGAAAATAAATTAGGAAAAAAAGAAGCTAGGAAAAAAATTAGTTGTACTCTGGTTTATACAACCAGCCAGTGCAACAGAAAGTGGTTACTGTGTTGTGATCAGAATATAAAGAACTTTGCCCTATAATCAAGGTAGTGGGAATTGATTTGAAGAAGTTATAAGATTAAAGTTTACTCAGTGAGTAATCAGAGATTGTGCTAACATGTCAAGGACATAGAGGTGAGACCAGATTTGTGGTTTTCCAGTAGTAGACACTGTCAAATGCTATTGATGTTTGTGACTGGGTGAGGGTAGAAGAGAAGCTTTGCTTGATTTGCTTTATACCCCAAGATTAAAAGAAACAATCCGGTCTTTATTTTAATGGCAAAGATCTCCACTGATAAAGAAAATGAGTCCTTATCTGTGTCATATTTAAACCTTTAAAGAAAACATATTGTATCATAAATAATATCCATTTTGACATCAGGAATCATTACCATTTTCCAGGACAAATGGCCTTTAATAAAGTTTTATCTTTCATGAATTTTTTATAACTTATTTAGACACTTTACCACATGCTCAAGTTTATCCTCACTTCAATCCAGTATCAGTTTTTGAATAATCACCATGTTAGGAGAACAATGTCTACACTTCCCATTTATATAAAGTTGATTACCTGGCCCTATTTCACCATCTTTACCTAAATTGTATGTCAACAACTTTATACATTTTTCTCATCACTTTCTGGGTGACTAACTTTCTGTCTACCTGGCCAAACAAGTCATTTCTAAGAGCTGCCACAGTCACAAGCATCAGAATGAAAAGCACTTAAAGCAGTAAGGAAAATATACTTTGTGATGAAGAAGAAGATTCAGCTTGTATGCCAGGATTCACCATAAAACTATGTTTTGATAGGAGATGCTGGAGATGTCCCATGAATTATTGTCCTGGTTCTCTTTATTTTGAGCCACACACAGGTCAGGACCTATTGTCATTCCTCTTGAGCTGACAAAATAACCTGACCTAAAGCAATGTACAAGGGAAAACATTCATGTGATTCACAATTCTAAATTACAATCCATTATTCACAATTTACAAATGCTGAGACATGGAGTCTAATCACATCACATCCACAGTCAAGACCAAAACAGATTAGACACATAATTGTTTTCCTCTTTTCTGCTTTGTTAATCGCTCTGGCAAACATGTTCCTGAAACATTTTCTTCTCCATACATCATGGTCTCAGGGAAAACCTTGGAGCAGTACAGACCTCAACATCGGTTCAATGGTGCTGATCTCTCTGACAGGCACAGATGCCTCCACAGCACCAGCAGTGTTAGCACACCATCTCTGTGCCAAAATATTAAACAAATGCCCTTGACTTAATACTAATAACTTTAGGTTCCCTTCTGAGATTTCAGAAGCCAGGCCTCAACTGTCAGTGATTCTTTCAACATTCTTCCACTGCTCAACAAGAACAGCCCCTCCATGAGATCTCAGCACTCAATGACATTTACAGACCTAGTTTCAACACACCTCCACCATCTGCTCACAAAATTATCTAGAAGCATAATTCCACAGAGTCACGTAGTCTAACCAGCAGCCACACATCTCTGAATCCATTCCTATTCTAGTTCCATTTTATTTTTATTTATTCCCGTTTGTTTACTTGTATAAATCAACTGTAGGGAGAAAGGGTCTGTTTGCACTGTGATTCCAAGTTATCATTTCAGAGATGTACAGGGAGGGACTCAGCATTTACTCACATTAACACCACAGGCAAGAACAAAAGGGAATGAATGACTGCATGGTGTGAACGCCTTTAATCCCAGCTCTCAGAAGGCAGCAGCACTGAGACTCTGTGAGTTCAAGACCAGGTTGATCTCCTAACTGAATTCTAGACCAGCCTGGCCCTGTCTCAAAACCCAAACCAAGCCATCAACAAACAACAACAAGGACTGTCATTAGCATTAAAATGATCAAGTAGGTGGGGAAGTGGTGGCACAGACTGTAATCCCAGCTTTTGAGAGGCAGAGGCAGGTGGATCTCTGAGTTCCAGGTCAGCCTGGTCTACAGAGTGAGTTCCGGGCCAGCCCAGACTACACAGAGAAAGTCTGTTTCGAAAAACCAAAAAAAAAAAAAAAAATTGTCGATATCTGAAAAGTGAGAGAAACTCATAGAAAACAATCTATAAAATGGGTGACAACCTAAGCAAGAATGAAATTTGGCCCATTTTTGGCCTCTGGGTCCTTTCTATTACAAATGTTATGGAAGACTACACGATGATCTCTGCTGTTTTATAGCTACACCTTATTCTATGATACTCATGTTCTGTGGTGTGTTTACCAGCTTTCCATGATAAGACATATAGGTTACTGCTAATCCTTTGTTGTTGCATGCAGAAAGTAATAGACAATGGAGACTCAGCACAGCATGGTGCAGTCAAGCAATCAGAACCAGAAACAACACATTTTCTTCTTTCCTTGAATCTTGACCATCTCTGTCTCATTGACTATTAACACCCTAGAAACAAAGTAGAAAATAGTGTGGTCAAGGTGGTAGATTTTGCAATAACCTAAATTCTAAATGAATGTTCCAGGGCCTAGACAAAATGAAGTAAAAGGAAATTAAACAAAATGATGTCAATTCACAGAAATTCTGAACAAATAAGTTAGAATTCAGGAATGTCTACATTTTCTTACATCTCTTAGTTGTGTTTGTTCTTGAAAAATAACTTGTATGCATACAGCAGTTCTTCAATTTTCAGTGGGAATCTGTATTTTCTTTTCTGCTGATTTCATATACACATCCTCTACTAAACAGGAAAGGTTACATAGTCCCTTTGGTAAAATATACCCTGAGATATGGCACCAAAGCAAGGAGGACATAGGTTAGGAGAAAATTATGTTCAATAAAGGGTAAGCCAGAGTAAAACTAACAAGCAGTGAGCAAGATTTTCACTCAAATTAAACTATCCTACCAATTAATTATTAGTTTATTAACATGTATATTTGTTTCACTGGTGTTACCATGCATTGTCTTCTAGGTCATATGCAACATACAATGTACAGATGAATGTATATATCCTCTCAGAATAAGTTTGTATTAACTAACACCATCAACATCTTTTCTAAGAAACCCTTGAAGCACAGAAACCCATCCTTGAACATACAGAACAGGCAGGTAAGACAATAAATAATATTTTCTTAGGTTCACTCTGTGTCAAGTGCTAAAACAAGACTGGAATAAACAGTGATTCCTAGAATCCGTGAATCACAGAGAAGGTTACAGATTCTGCAACCTTATTTACTTAGCAAAGCTGGATTGACAGTTCACTGGTCACTCAGCCTGTTAGGGAGAGGAAGACAAAGTTTACAGAAGGTGACTTCAGCCCCCATCCTGTAGAGGAAATGATGGAGCCATTAGCAAAGCAATAGAAGACAGGCTTCCACCTGCAACATTTTGCTTTGTGCTATGGATTAGCCTGAGCAGACGGCCACATCCAAAGCCATAAACTGGAAAGTTTAAAAATAGAATGTATTTTTTTATAGTTCTGGGAATTGGAAACCCAATCAAGTTGTCAGTAGTTTTGCTTCTACTGAGTTTTCTTTCTCGTACATGGATACTGTTAGGCTGGAGGTTTGGGGACAAAAGCAAGATGACTTTCACCAAGAGGTCTCTGCCCTTCTCTACTGACCTGAAGCCAACAATTACAAAAGTCCATGCAGAACTCTGGACAAAGCCAGCTCCTAGTTCCAGATTTTAAAGTGACTATTGGACCTAAGGGCCACCTACACAGCCCTAAACACACCAAATAAGGTTATAACCCTACAACCTCACCACCACATCTCAACTTCCCCAATACCTTTAAGAAGCCTGTAACCCAACCCAAACTTGTGACTTCACTGCCCCCTACCTCCTGTGAGGTCTGTGAACCTGCTTGAAAGCTGCCCCAATCAATCTGTCTTTTTACTACAAATTCGACTCAACCTGATTTATTATGTCAGTGGAGAAGCCATTCAACCAACTTTTTACCATTTCCTCATGTAGCAAAGAGAGAGCTAGTTTAGGACATTAACCTCATCATGAGAGCAGGACCTAGTTAATCTAACCTTAAATACTGTCACATTGAAGATGACAATATCAGCATATGAATACCAATACAATATCTATCACAACAAGAAGAATTGAATGTTGAATGCTCGAATCTTAGAGGACAGTATTACAGAAGGGTAAATGAGCTTGGAATAATAGTAAGCATGGGTGTGGGGGGCACTAGTGGAGAAATACAACGGACTTAATGTGTAGAGTATAGCATGAAAACCATCACATAAAAAGATGGGCATTGAGACTTATAAAGAGTAAAATGTATCAGAGTATAGAAATAGCCATGATGTTGATGACATTAATATCTCCCTCCTTCCCTCAACCTTTCCCTTCTCCTCCATCTACCTCCCTGCCTTATCCCTCCCTACCTCCCTTTTTTCTTTTTTCTCCTGAATTTCTATTTTTGTTATAGAGCAAAAAAACATTTAATTTGATATCTTTTGTCCTTTGTGATATCTTTGTATAGTTGAACATCAGTATTTTGATAGGCTTGCATAACTTTTAAAACAGATACTCCTGTATGGCTTATTTACAAATGATGGCACTGATGGCCAGATTGTCAGGGTTTATGCAGACAGTCATCCAGGAAGCTAATCTGTTTGGAGGGTCAAGGTCACTCTAAAGGCTATTTGTTACCCAGGATACTTTCATGTATTTTTGAGCCTTCAAACAAGCAATACTTTTTGAGCTATGTTTAAAAAAATTCAGAACCACAATAAGCTCCTTCACAAAGCAAATAATATTGAAATAGTGAAATCAAGTGTAAACCCAACAAAAATATATAAATTATAGTCCAGTATCCCTCATGAGTATACATACAAAAATTCTCAATGAAGTAGTTGCAAACTGAATATAAGAGATATAAAAAAAATAATATTCCATGAATAACTGAATAACTGTTTTTTTTTTTTTTAGAAGACCATACTCCATATACAGGCTGCATGTTTTAGGATAACCCCCACTCCAGATGTTTGAGACCTACATGAAAACCAAGCTGCACATTTACAACATATGTGCAGGGAGGCTTAGGTTCAGCTCATGGAGGTAGATCTGTGTAGACTAGGTATGCTCCACGTTGGTGATTCAGTCTCTGAGAGCTCCAAGGGTTCAGGTTCTGATAAGCGGATATTAGCCCCAAAACACACAATACCTAAGATGCAACGCATAAACCTCATGAAACTCAAGAAGAAGGAGGAAGACCAAAGTGAGGGTGCTTTTGTCCTTTTTAGAATGAGTATCAAAAGATTCAACCAGAGCTCCCAGGAATCTAAACCTCCAGCCTGAGAACAGACGGGGGCAAGCTGTCCTCTGAGAGGCTCTAACCAGCAGCTGACTCAGACAGATACAGACATCCAGAGCCAAACAGTGGATGGAGCTTGAGGACTCTTATAGAAGAATAGGTGGAAGGATTGTGGGCCCTAAGGAGATAGGAACTGCACAGGAAGATCAACAGAGTAAACGAACTTTCATGTATTTTTATTGGAAGTAGACTTTTTTTTACATACCATATAATCTGATTACTGATCCCCTCCTCCAAATCATTAAATGTATATGAGTAATTTGAGATTTATTATGGAATGTTTGCCTATTAGGAGATTTTAGACATATACATACTTGTCATCTAACCTATGTATATATCTTTGCAAACATTGAGAGGTATCAACCTAAATCAATTGGCAGTTATATAGAGCAGGCCCCATGGGGAAATAATTAAAATGTAATAGCTGTTAAGTCATTGTTTCCTTGTGCTTTTTTCTGACTACCTGACATTAAGGTACATGGTGTTGTAGGAATTACTAATCATCATTACACTTAAAGCTATGCTTGTTTATACTGACTTTTCTTAAAACTTTAAGGGCACACGCAAATTCTTCAGAGTCATATTTATATCAACTTGAACATGAAACTTACCTTTCGCCAGGTGGTGCTCCAGAAAAAATTCAAAGGTAATATCTTTTGAATATTTGGGACCTCAGTTATATCTGAAGCAGATTGTGGCACAGAAAACTCCAATAAGAATGGATAGTTGGAGCTAGAGAGATGGCTCAGTGGTTAAAGGCTAGACTCACAATTAAAAACATTAGAGTTCAATTCTCAGCAACCACATGGTGCACATAACCATTTGTAACAAACATGTGAATGCAACACCTAATCTCTTAAAGGCCTCCTTAGCATTAACATGCACATCTTTCAGGTGTTTCTGAGGCAGCCCACCCTTAGCTAAACTCTACTTTGTGTGACATATTATCTCCTAAGCATTGGTAATTTCTTTCCATTATCAATTATACCGGTCTACATCTCAGCGTAATAGTGGAGTGCTACCTAACACATAACATTCCATTTACAACATCCACCAAGTAACTCCAAATGGATCTTACTCCTAAAGGTTAAATCGGAACAACAGAAATTCTAGAAATGCTAGATAAGCTAAAACGGCAACCTGACATCCTCTGGTGCACAAAAAGCAAGGTGATGTTGACTACAAAGAAGTTTCGACACACAGCTCATGTTCCCAAAGCTCTGCACACAAAATCCCACAGAGAGAAATTATTCAGAGGCCACCACTCGGTACAGGGAATTACAGGGACCACAAAGGACTTCATACAAATCCACAGCTGGCCACGAGTTCCCATCCAGTCCCAAGGATCGCCTACTAAAAGGGATCCCGAGGCTCAGCAGCCCACTGCTCCCCAGACTGCAGCCCCTCGCTCACCATCTCGTGCCTTCCAAGCTCGCGCGCACCCCTCACAGCTCCCGGAAAGCACAAAGAACCACTTCCCATTTCCCAGCTTCTGAGCCGGGAGCCTGGGGCCAGGGGCCGGGGGCCGGGAGCTGGGAGCTGGGAGCCCGGAAAAGCCCACCTCCCCTATGACTGACGCTCCGACTCCAGGTTCTGATTGGTTAATGAAGCCTGAGTGACAAGAGTCACTCCTTTGAGGAGGAGTTTAAGGAAAAGCAGAGAACAGCATTTCATGGAGCTAGGTTCCACCCCAGGGCAAGACTTTTCCCAGATCTGCAGGTATTTCCACTTCAGTAGTTCTTGCCCTTGGCTTGCAGTAGCTTCACTTCCCTCTTAACTTGCTTGGTAGGCACTTTCCCTTTTTCCTCCTGCACACAAGGTAGCTAGTTTACACAGCACACTACAAAATGTGGAGTGGAGTGTTTCTCCTGTCCCACAGGTGGAAGGGTGGCCACGATATTAGTAATTAAGGAGAGATTTTAGAGAACAAACTTTTGCTCTGTCTGTTCATGGTGAGGTCAGGTAAACTGCAGCTACGTTTTACCTGGTAGGTAAAGGTACATTGGACAATCCTGAGAGAAAACCTCGAACCAGATCACAAACACAATGAAATATGTGTTTCTCCCACAAGAAGGCTAGATGGTGGATCCATTCCTGTAGTCATTTTCTTCCTGAAATTCAGTTCTATCTCTTGACAAATTAACACTAATGATAAGTGTAGTCTCCACAGTAACTTGAATAATTAGAAAGAAATGGTTGGAGGAAGAGTGCTGTTTATGACCACTATTCTTAGCCTTTTTTTGAGTTAAGGTGAGACAACACAGCTGGATTAGTCAAGGATTTCTAGATAAAGAGAACCAATAAAATGAATCTTTCTTTCTATGTATGTAGAAAGGGGATTTGTTAGAATGGCTCACAGACTGCGGTCCAGCTAGTCCAACAAGTGCTGTCTACCAATTAAAATTTGAAGAATCCAGTAGTTCAGACCATGAGGCTGGGTGTCTAAGCTAGGATTCACTGTATACCACATTTTCAAAGAAGTAGGCTCTAAAGCCAGTAATGGAATGAACTTGCTAGACAGATAGGACACCACACACACACAGAAGAGAGAGAGAGAGGAAGAGAGGAGAAGAGAGAGAGAGAGACAGAGAGAGTCCATTAGAGAGAGTTGACAAAAGAGGAGAGATAGAGAGTGAGAGAACGAGAGAAGAGACAAAGTATTGCTTTTTTCGATGTTTCTAGTTATGGGGTTGCCACCAGAACTTTGGCCCAGATTAAGGTGGATCTGATCCCTCAAAGATCCATAGGTCTTGCACTTTAAGATTGAATTTAAGAAAAGCCTTGAGTTTATGAACCTTTTGATTTAGTTAATTGTAGTCAGTTTGTCTACCAAGATTAGCGATCATAGCAAAGACAAACAGAAGCATGGGGCATGGGATTTCTTTAGGGAGTCTGTGTACATTCTTGTAGAGTTCTGCCTGATTTGGTGGCATCATAGTCAGTATTGGGAAACATACA
>JAJTUV010004651.1:0-17164 GCA_021653895.1 Mastomys natalensis
GGTAGAAGCAGATGGGAGTGTTATATTTCTTGAATCAGCAGTTACTAGCAGTTTGTGAACTGCAACTGTGGTTGATATGAACACAACTTAAATCTTAGGGAAGATCTCTATGTACTCCTAACTTCTCTGCCAACTCTTTACTCCCCTTTTCTCCTATTTTGTCAAGGTAAAAAATGGGCACAATGATGAAAATTGCTTTGTGTTTAAGAGCACTAGATCCCCTGAAAGATTATTTCCTCTAATATCAGAAATTTCATAATTGCCTGTAAACCCAGATTCATGGAATCCAACAGTATCCAGCCCCTGAAGACACCACACATGTATAATACACAAAGACAAAGAAACACAAATATAAACACACACATACAGACACACATATATTCACTAGAGTTGCTGTGGCTGAGTATGACAGAAGATCTAGGCATATTAAATACACATTAAGAAAATTTACAGAATCTCTGGATATGTTCATATCCTTAGCTATGATAACTGGTTTGTGTGTGTGGGTGGGTGGGTGTTTGAGTATGTGTGAGTGTAGTGTGAATATTTACATTGTAACAAAATTGTTCATTTTAAATATAGACAAGTAGTTGTTGATTGCTTATATTTCCATTATGCAAAATGATCTATGAGTGGTGAGGACTTTGAATCTGGGAGACACACATATCTAGAAGTTCTCAGACAAGATTTGATGTGATATGGCTTGTCTGCTGTTGTATTTTCTTGCTTATGTTGTTTTCACCTGCCTATATTTTCTGGAGAATGTAGCTCCATCTTCTTGCATAAAAGAGTGCCAGGAGCTAAGCCCTGCGTCATCTATGGAAGTCAGCTGAGGGGCATGGAACATGGATAAGGCAAGAATTGTTCATAAGAAAATAAAGGGTGGTTACCATTAATACTATTCACCATGATTCTTCATTATTCTGGGACTAGAAAATAGTAGCTTCTATATATATATGAAGGAAAAGCCTCTTTAAAAAATTCTGTGAACTGGATTCACTGAGCAAGCATCAGCACAAAAATAACTCACTCATACCAGGAAGCAAAAACTTTGACCTTCATTTTGTAAAGAATAAAAAAGCTGCTTCTTTTCTATTGAGTATAGAAAGTCGTTTCCTTGTCAGAGAGAATTCTTTAAGAGAAATCTTTTCTCACAGTAAGAAGAAGCCTGCCTTCTAGAAGTAATTTCAGGCAGGAATCTAAATCTTAGGCTAGAACAAAGAAGTAATTTCAAACAGAAATGTAAATCTTAGGCTAGAACAAGGAAGTAGGCTTGAGACATAAAATGACTTTGGGCTAGGACAGGGAAGTAGGCTCAGAAATTCTGGTCATCCTGATAAGCCATTAGAAACAGTGATCAAGGGAGTGTTCTTTGATGTGAACTTTGACTATTTGTGAACTGAACTTTATTTATTGCCTGTTTTGTTCTTTGACTATTTGTGTTTATTGTCTTGCTTGTTCCTTGACTATTTGCATCTATTGTATTGCTATTTCTCAACCTAAACTGTACTTAATATTGCATATAATTAAATTTGTATAAATGCAATAAGGAGGAGGGGGTGTGAGATTGGGAGTTTCTATGGAGAAAAAATGGGGAAAAGTAAGACATCTGAAATATAAATAAATAAAATATTCAATAAAAATATGTTTAAAAAAGAGTAATGAATTTCATTTTCTATGGTTGACAGAATATAGTAGTAGGTGATACATATCCAAGGAACAGTTTCTGGTAACCTAAACAGATCCTATCATTGTTTGGGATTATGGTGCTTGTCAAGGATTATTTTAGTTTCTAGTAGATGACTACATGAAGCACTGGGTGAACACTGACTATGAATATTGAGTAATTTGGAAAACCACATGTAAATGTAATTACATTAATGAGTGTTAACAAACTCAAATCACATGGTTATGCAACAACTCCTGAACCAAAAGGAGTACATAGACAAATAAGTAATGCTTTTTTCTTAAAAAAGAAAAGAAAAAAAAAAGAAAAAAGAAAAGAAAAGAAAAACAAAAGAATCCAAAACCCCAAACAAACAAAACTATCAGAGAAACAAAAACCTGTTCCATGGTAGAGACAGAATGCCTGCTTGCAGCTTTTTCTGCTCTTCTCTCTGTGCTTCTCTCTCTGTCCTGCCTCAACTCTCCCTCGTCACTCTATTATGTTCTTCTGTATTCCGCTGCCTCTATGTTTCTGTTTTGCTTCTATTCTCCCTCTGCCTCCTTAGTATCATCATTACTAGTTATTTGTACTTTTCTAGGAGAATAGACCACATGATGTTTAATATATCTCCAGTGAAAAGTTTACTTCACTTTCAAACATAAATTCAATCAATAAACTCAATCTGAAGTAACAACCAATATGTTTACATGTGTTTCCTTTAAGACCACATTTTCTATCTAAATATTCATAATCCACCACAAACTACACAGGATCATTTAAAGTTAAAAACTGTAATCATAAGATAGCACATTTCTGTCAACCAGCATATCATTTGCCTGATGTCTCAATCATAATACAATTTTGTATAGAAAAACACTAGTCAAAATATCATATTCTGTCCTTGCACCTGTAAAAAAATGTTTTCTTCTTTTACAACCTTTCGTTAATAGTTTTATAAGCTAAAGGAATGTACTGCTTAAATGGAAATATCTCTGCTTTCTAAATTAGCACAATTAACTTGTGATACATGAAGACTGGCAGAGTCATAGTTACAATTTTCACATTACAAAAGGTTCAAATTGTAACCTCTTTTTATACAGAGCTCAATAATTACTACAGTAAATTTATGAATTCTTGTTGAACCATTATTAGGAATTAAGAAATCATCTCTTTATTTATATAGCATTTTCCCTAAAGTATTTCAGAGTATTTCTGAGTAGATGTTATAAATATATAAAAGTTTTCACCAGAGAATTTGATTATCACTTAGCTTGTGAACCTGATAATGAGGGCAGAAATGTTGTTCTTTCTTTGGCAATTACTTCCTGCTAAAACTGGGCATTGGATGTGAGGACTCTGGAGGAATCAATGGCTTGTCAAAAACTGGGCAATGGGGCATTTTTTAAATGTTTTTTATTAGATATTTTAATTATTTACATTTGAAATGTTATACCCTTTCCTGGCTCCCCCTACAGAAATCCTCTATTCCATCTCACCTCCCCCTGCTTCTATAAGGGTGTTCCCACACACACACACACACTTCCACCATCCCACCGTTGCATTCCACTACACAGGGTATTCGAGCCAGCACAGGACCAAGGACCTCTCCTCCCACTGATGCCTGACAATGTCATTCTCTGTCACATCTGCTACATATGTGGATCTCCATGTGTACTCTTTGGTGGTTTTCTCCCTGGGAGCTCTGGTGACTCTGGCTAGTTGATATTGTTGTCTTCCTATGGTGTTGCCAAACCCTCCAGCTCCTTCAGTCCTTTTTCTGACTCCTCCATTGGGGTTCCTGTGCTCAGTCCAGTGGGTGGATGTGAGCATCAGCCTCTGTATTTGTAAGGCTCTGGCAGAGCCTCTCAGGAGACAGCTTTATCAGGTTCCTGTCAACAAGCACTTCTTGGTATCAGCAATAGTTTCTGGCTTTGGCAACTGTATATGGGATGGATCCTAAGGTGGAGCAGTCTTTGGATGGCCTTTCTTTAGTCTCTGAGCCACATTAGTCTCTGTATTTTCTCCAGTGAGTATTTTGTTTCTCTTCTAAGAAAGATGGAAGCATCCACACTTTGGTTTTCCTTCTTCTTGAGCTTCATATGGTCTGTTAACTGTATCTTAAGTATTCCAAGCTTTCAAGTTAATATCCATTTATCAATGAGTAAGTGCATACCATGTATGTTCTTTTGTGACTTGGGTTACCTCACTCAGGATGATACTTTCTAGTTCCATTCATTTGCCTAAGAATTTCATGAAGTCATTGTTTTTATGACTTGTGTAAATGTACCACATCTTCTGTATCCATTTCTCTGTTGAAGGACATCGGGATTCTTTCCATCTTTTCTGGAAAGGCTATTATAAATAAGGCTGCTATGAACTTAATGTAGCATGTGTTCTTGTTATATGTTAGAACATCTTTTGGGTATATGTCCAGTAGTGTTATAGCTGTGTCCTTAATTAGTACTATGACCAATTTTCTGAGGAAACTTCAGACTGATTTCCAGTGTGGTTGTGCCAGTTTGCAATCCCACCACAAATGGAGAAGTGTTTCTCTTTCTCCATATTCTCTCCAATATCTGCTGTCACCTGAGTTTTTGATCTTAGTCATGCTGACTGGTGTGAGGTAGAATCTCAGGGTTGTATTGATTTGCATTTCCCTGATTAAAGATGTTGAACATTTCAGCTGATCCAGTTAAGCAGTTTCGGTGCAATCAAGTCCGCTGAACTTGTTTATATTAGCTTTCAGAACGTCAAGGACTCAGCACTTTTTATTCCACATGTAGTCTTTTTTCAATGGTGTATTTCAGCCAACTGGAAATCTCTTGAGATAAAACTAAATGAGAAAATGGGCAGACTTTAAAATTTTCCAGTAATTAAGGAAGTCAGCAATCAAAAAAACAAAAGAAATTTCCATTTTCAGGAAGAGACAGGTTTAGAAATACAGGCTGTATTTACCTGGAGTTCATGAAACTTGTGTCATACAGATCCAAGTTTATAGCAAATAAACTTTTTCTTATTTATCTGAATATGAAACACAGAGTAACAATCAAGCAACTAAATGAGACTACAGCCAGAAAGTAACAGACCTGGACACACTGGCATGCAAAGGACATCCAATTAAGGAGGAGATGAAAGACAACGAGATGGTCCACTGAAAGAATCAAGATAATTAATTGAACCCAGGACTGTGTGTTTCCCCAATGGGAATCTTAATGTAATGGATTAGTCTTGTGTTCACTTCAGAACCAAGTAGCAGTACTACATCCAAATTCTCCTCTCTCTCTCTCTCTCTCTCTCTCTCTCTCTCTCTCTCTCTCTCAGAATGGACCATCCAGAAATGAGAACAAAGACTTAACTTCAGAGCTTTTGGACACTGATACAAAGTATCTGAATGTAAATGACTACAAATTAGTGATTGGATTCCAGAGGCCCCATACCAAATGTTGGTATCTGCTTGGAGCCAACACAACTCACACACCAGGTTAATGCAAATAACAAATGTCTAATGTAATCAAGCTACTACTGATTAATCAGAGCCACAGACCAGACTCCAGAGAAACATGTTAACTGCTCCCCTTCCCCAAATCAATATAACAGACAATTTAAGCTTACAAACTACAATAATCAGTGCAATGTTATTGTTATGTTTTATTTTTATCAAGCAAGACTTAGGGATAAGAACTTTCCTGCTGTGGTTGAACTGTGTCAACTGATACAAAATGTAGATTTTACAGCCCAACCAATCAATCTGTTTGTTTTTCTAGTTAGGAATGGTCACTATTTTTGTGGAGTATAATGTAAATAATAGGAGCTGTGGTTTAGATCAGTCGTTATGTTCTGGAAAAAAAATCAATAGCCCAATTTCTTGGAAAGTACTTATCCACCCTAGAACCTGGGAAAATGAATTTAGTTTCCCTTTTGATTAAATGAAGTCTGAAAGAAATGGCAGTACTTAAGACAAGCTTCTTTTGCTTCTTCTCTACATTTTCCCCTTCTCTTTGTTCCTTAACAAATCTTTGATTATCTGTTTCAAAGTTTGAGGTATTGCATTGTTCCTTTGGACCTTGATTTTAACTAAATTAAATTTTGATTGAATAACTAAATTTAACTAAAGTATTGAGAATGCAAACTTATATGAGTAGCAGGTAAAAAGGAGGTCCAGTGGTCCTACTAGGGCATTGCGGAAGGTGGTTATTCAAGGGGACCAATCAAAGAGATTCTGGGACTTGTTGCCATCCTGTCTCCTTTTTGCATTTCTATCCAAAAGATTTTGATTTATTTTGCTATGATGTCTCAGAATATCCCATAATTATTGGGATCAAACTTCCCACCAAAGTGAATTTACTTTGAACTTAGTGTTTCATGTCAGGACCCTGTAAGGCTGAAAGTTCTATTCAAAGTCTGAGCACTGGAACACTTTCAAGATGAATTTGATTTGCCGATCCATCTAAAGATAGAGGGAATAGAAACAGCAGGCATTAGGACAAAATGTATCTGTCATTTTCGGTCTCTGTCCTTAGGTATACTGATAAGATATTATTTGACACTGAAAAAAATAATGTGCCTTGCATTGAAAAATTTGCTCTGTAACAAAGAGCATTCTGAGGCTGCATTATGGTCTCCTTTGCTCACAAAATTGAAGAATCCTAGTGTCTCAGTAAAGTTAAAGAAGTAGGAGGAAGTGTTCAGCTCCTATTCACACTGTAGCTCTTATTTAGTAGTTCCAGTAGCCATCATTTATCCTGTCTTACAGGCAATCAAAGCTGTAACCCAATTGTGAAGGATTCAGGTAACAAGAGAAGGATAGAAATTATTTAATATTAGGATCTCAGTGAGACAGATGTGTGATCTGTGTGTCTGGAATAAGTAGACTTGATATAAGATTGGGCTTTATATAAGGTGGTCATTCTCCACTTTATTTAATAGGTCACCTCAAACATTTAAGATACTGAAATCAAATGCTTTGTTTCGGCCACCAGAGATCATTATCCAACATATATTTAGGCTTAATTTGGACAAATATAGCTCTTTTAGATTAGCTTGAAGTCAGAATAAGGATGTGTCTTTTGCAAAGCATATTTTGGATCTCAGTGTGAGTTTGGCACTAAGTTAAGATTGGACATTGGATGCTGTTGTGGAGGCACCACCTTGGAGTTTGAACTGACTGAAACTAGGTCTGGTGTCCAAGAAAGGAAATATTCATCTTTTTTAGAGTCAAGGAAAGTCAAATGACAAAATGTGGGAAACATTAAGAACTGCAAAGTCTATGGGCCAGAGAAAGGTGGGATTCTTTCCCAGTGCCTAAGACCGAATTGGTAGCTCTGATTGAGGAAGAATAGATTGAATAATTTGTGTTACTATGGTGAATGTAAGTCAAAGACCTTGTACATACAAGTTTAAAGGTTATCTGAGATGTAATTAAAGTCAAACATGAACATTCTTGCTCACTCAATTCTCATTTAAGTTTACTCAGAGAGCCAATAATGCCTTAAGAACCAAAGACTTGGTTTACTGGTAATGGAAATTACTGCTAATTGAGGAGAGGCTATGATTATCACAGATCTCAGATAGACTGAAAGGTTCAGTCCTTTAAGTGAATTCAATGTGTATCTCTGTTTCTGACTAAACAGGTATCACAAGTAAGTAAATATGACAAAGTATTAAGAAGTTCCCAGAATAAAGACTCTGGCTTTAATAAGGGGGGTGTTGGGCCCAGAAACCTCAAAATTTTTGCATCAAATGTTAGAATTTACAGCACTAATAAGTGAACAAAGTTCAAAAAGTGGACCAAAGTCTGACCTCAAGAGATGAGGGTGCATTACTAGCACACACAGTGAAAAATGTGAACCATCCAACAATGGGTAGAACATGAGCAAAGTGTAAGGTACTGCTGGAGGCTATAACATGTGGAGACAGGGAACTTGGATTGATAAAGTGGATATAACATCAGAGAGGTTGATAAATTTTCATCCTTTTATCATGGAATTTTCTGGCTCGGTGAACAAGCAACATTGGAAAACTGCCCTTCTCGATGTACATTTCAGAAATGTGTATGATGGATAATATATGGGCAGGGCAGACTTAGGGTAATTTAGTATTATTGTAGCCAAAGCATTCCATTATATGATCCCCACATTCACAAAGTACAATTAAACATAATACCAATCAAGACTGACTTGGAATTATGAAGTTTCTGGCATGTAGGAGGAATTCTAACAAAACATTTATAGTTGCTAGAGTCAAACAATCAAGTGTTTCATGTTTCTTCACATTGACAGTTTTCATTCTTTGGTTGAAGTACCTGAAATTTTGTACTAGGCAAAAATCTAAGAATCATCATATGGAACAAAAATTGTGAAATCAAGCATTTGAGAGAGACTACATATTTTCCCAGATTCTCTGAAGTCACCAAATGTGTTCTCTGTAGATTCTTCAAAGGACATGGAGGGGTTTGACTATTCCTTGATCTTGTCCTACTTTGGGACTAGGGAAGCCAGTTATCTCATTCTTAGGTTCTAGGAAGGTGATTATATAGAGTCTAGATTTTTTTTTACAGATTCAGAAAAATAAATCACAGAACAGTGACTAATTTAAGAAAAATTAGAGATAAGCAAATAAATAGTTTACATTCAAGTAAATCTTGCATATCCACTAATTACAATCCTTCTAATAATAGTAGGTTTATGGGTATTTTCTGATTAAAATTTTCCCAGGTATCTCTGCATATGAAGTCGATGTATTACAATTCAGTCCTCTCCCAATTCCATTTAGCTATAAGCCAAAGGGCATAGACCATGTGTCAGGGGGAAAATGTTAGTGAATCTCAAGATTATATTTATATCCACCTCCATATATCCTTTCCATTTCTTAGTTTTTCCAAACATGTAAACAAGGAATGTCAGAAACTTCACATTCTTCCTCCTCACCAATTCTGGCATTAAACTGTGGATCATCACATGGGTGTGGACAATCATATGGGATGTATGCAGAAAGTCAGGCATGTGAGGCATATATGGTACTATATATGCATTCTAATTTCCTTTGAAACAAAAATGAATAAATTGGAAAAAATATAATTTAAAACCATACTACAGGGAGGATTAATGATTTCTGGAGCCTCAGGAAGTAAACTCAACTCTTTCAAAATGTTCATGAAACTAACAACCATATAATTCACCTACTAAGGTTAGGAAAATAGTGAACAAATGATGGAAAAGGAGAGGAAATAACTGCTTGAAGGGTCTATCTGGCCTACTAACATGCCTATAAATCATGCAAAAATATAGCTTTCAAGAGTTACAACATGGGATGAGGTTGGCTAGTCAGTGATGCAACTGCCTTTAACTGCTTGCTTCCATAAACAATCCTTCCATAATTCCTTTTATGTAAGTTTTACAAACTCATTTGTTCAACAAGTTAGCCTTTTGCATGATTATTAATTTGGTCTGTAATTGGCTCACTAATGGAGGCTGATAGGTTTTTCACTCCCTCAGTAATACAGATATAGGCCAAATTAGATCATATTTAATGTAGATAAAGGTAGATTTGTTAAGAGTCAGGTCTAAGGTGTGTTCACTGATCTTAAAGGTGGAGGTCAATAAAGCTGGACATTCAGGTTAAAGGGTTTTTAAATCTTTTATTAATCATTTTATTCATTTACATTTCATATGATATTCCCCTCTAGTTACTCCTCCACAGACCCCTATCCCCTCCTGGCTCTCTGCTGCCCTTTGCCTCTATGACAGTGTTCCTCCACCAAATCATCCACTCCTGCCTCACTGCACTAGCATCCCCCTAAGTAGAGGCATCAACCCTCCACAGGACCAAGGGTCTTCCCTACCATTGAAAGCAGATAAGGTCATCATCTGGTACATATGTACCTGGAGCCATGAATCCATCCAGGACTACATTTTGGATGGTGGTTTAGTCCCTGGGAGCTCTGAGGGGTTTTGTTGGTTGATATTGTTGCTCTTCTTATGGGGTTGCAAACCCCTTCAGTTCCTTCAGTCTTTTCCCTAATTACTCCAATGGGGTCCCCTGCTCAGTCCATTGGTTGGCATCCTCATCTGTATCTCTTTGCTCTGGCTGGGTATCTCAAGAGACATCGATATTAAACCCTTTTCAACAAACATTTCTTGGCATTAACAATAGCATCTGGGTTTTGTGACTGCATATGGGATGGAACCCCAGGTTGACAGTCTCTGGATGGCCTTTCCTTCAATCCTTGCTTCACTCTTTATCCCTGTATTTCGTTTAGACAGGAGCAATTTGGGTTAATACTTTTGAGATAGGTGGGTGGCCCCACACTTCAACCCTGTGGGGTATGCCTAATTTCTGGATATGGAGTCTACAGGTTCCTTTTCCCCTTTGTTGGCTATTTCAGCCAATATCATACTTGTTGAGTCCTGGGAGCCTCTTGATTTCCTGGCATCTGGCACTTTCTATGGCTACCCCGAGTTCTCCATTCGATATTGCTACATAACTCTGTTCAGTTTTCCAACCCTCTGTACATCTTCTTGGTCTCCTCCCACACCTGATCCTGCCCCTCTGTTTTTCCTCTCTTTCTGCTAATTGCCTCCCAAGTTCTGCTCACACTCTATCTCCAGTGATTATTTTGTTTCCCCTTTTAAGAAGGGCTGAGTCATCCACACTTTGTTCTGTGGGTAAAAAAAAAAAAAAGAAAGAAAGAAAAACACCAGTGTGCCCCAGGCCCTAAGCCTGGGCCGGCACGTGGCCCATGGACCGATGTGGTGAGGAGGCAGAGTCCCACAGGCTGCTGGAGCAGAGGAGTCCATGGGCCAGAGCCTTTCCCATGGCGTTGGTTCCCACATAGATGAGAAAGTCCAGAGTCCCAGATGTGAAGCAGGCCCGAGAAGACAGGTGGACTAGTTTCTAAGGAATAGCTTTATTATTTATGATGATAGTTGTATTTGATGATGTGCATCCCCCCAAATGCCAGGAGGAGCTCCCTTAAATTTAGGAGTGTAAATGGGAGGGGTAGGGAGGAGAAAATTTAATTAGCTATGTCCCTGGCCTTATTAATATGTAAATCTCAAGGCAGAGGACTCTTAGACCTGTGTCTTATGCGATTGAAGTTATGGGTTAACTGGAGACTGGGGTCAGGTCCCTGGGTTTTGGGACTGGTCAATCACCTGCAGTCTCAGGGTTTGAGGTCAATGGCAACCCTTCCACGGCCGACATCCCACTCTCTTTTCTTTTATAGAAAGAGGGGCATCTCTGTGTATTGTGGATGTATTAGGCTTGCATGTGGGGGTCGTCTGGAATCCGGAGCATGGGGAATTAAGTGCCGTCCCTGAAGACTATTATCTGTTGGTCTCCGGCTATCTCAGACCCAGTGCTCCACCTGGGAGACCGAACACCTCTTTGCAGCCCATTTCTCACACCCTTTTGGTCAAATTTTGAATGAGGTCAAAAGAAAACACTAAGCAGGCTGGGAGATGGGGGGGAGTGTAGCATAATTAAGCCAAGGGTAAGGGAATTGAGGGTTGGATTGGGAAGGCAAGGAATCATTGAATCACTTAAATACAGTTGTACAGTTTGAGGGTAATGACATCTGATTAATCTAAATAGACATTATGTTTTCCTTATTAACATGTTACTTACCTAGTAACTTTAGCAAAAGAGTTCATCTGTGGCTGGAAGGTCTGGGTCTGTCTTTTGTCTCAACGCGTGTTTCTGTGTCTTAGCGAGCGTCTCTGGGTTTTAGCTGTGTCTTTGGAGTCTGGCATGTGTTTGGTTTTCAAGTCAGATGAGATTGCTGGGAGAAGGGAGCTTGGCAGGTTCCGAGTAGGTGGGACTGACTCTGGATCTCAGCGTGTCTCTGGAGTCTTCACTCTGATGAGATGGCTGGGAGAAGGCAGCTTGGCATCTCAGGCAGGTTCCAGAAGATGGCGTTGTCTCTGCTGGATCTGTGGGTATAATCACAGGGAAGCAGCATCCTCAGCTGGAAGATGCCTGGAAAGGCTGGTTATTGAGCATTAAATTACTTGGAAGCATGTAGGTCATGGTCTGTCCTGGAAATGCAAAGGTGTTTGAGGAAATTTTCATCTTGGAGGGTATTTTGGTCTGGTTTTGGATGGCTGAAGGAGAAGAGGCATCATGTTAATCATGTCCCTGGGATAGACAGCAACAGTTGTGAAAGGAAATTAGTTGTTAATTAAGAGCTGAGAGATGGTGATCAGCAAGTTGATTTAACCTGTGGAAGTAGATTTAAATGACTTTTGAAGCTTCAAGAAATTTTAAAGTTGAAAAAAAACTGTTGGACATATATCACAAAAGGCAAAAATTTTTGGTTGAAAATCACGAACATTGTTGTTTTAGGAGTTCCTGTTAGGGAAAAAGCATTAATGGTGGGTTTAAAAGCAGTGGTGGGGGAGGGACTTTGCTCTGCCCTGTGTGCAAGAGATATGAAAAGTACTGACTGTGTTTCTCAATCTTTGAAAAACCTATGTGTTACAGATGGACAAACAGGCAAACAGAACAGGACAATGACAAACAGAAGACCTTGCTTAGAGATGCTCTTTGGTAAATTGTCCTGGAAGTGTCCTGTCTGAATCCAGTGCAATTACTTTGTATCAAGATAGCCTTGTATTGGACATATCTGCTAGTAGCCTCTGTGTAACTCAAGGATATTCCTTTTCTGTCTTATATTTTCTTGTGTTGTGAAACCTTGTGCTTTTCCACTCATGCTACGTTCCTGTATAATGTCTCCGTGACTTAATTATTTTTGAATAAATACCTAGGCCATGACCTTTTTCTCATGTATCGGCTAACTCCTAACTCAAATCAAAAATTTATTCTAGTCTGTCTGTCACATAGTTGGTCAACTTTCCTCATTATATGTGTTCAACTTCCTCAGAGTTTGAAGTGAATCTCTCACCTCTAACTACTTGAATTCCAGTCTCTTTCAACATTCAATTTTCTGCCTAAATTAAGAGGCCATCAGCTTTTTATTGACAGGTATCACTTCCACACAGAACATTAGAGATTCTCTCTATAATTATGTATTTGGAAGAGATCTGATTTCTCAGTATCATGACAGAGACACAGAGGCAAAGAAACCTGAATGTCTACTATGCATAAGAAACCTATCTGTTAGCCTTATCCAGGGGCCATGATGTTAAAAACAAAGACTTAAACTATCAAGTAGAAAGTAATTGGTTTCCATCCCTATTCAACTCATCCCATTTGGCTAATAACTTTCATTTAAGTAGTTGTAAGTATGCTAGAACTCTCTCCATGAAAAAGAGAGAGAGAGACAGGCAGAGAGAGAAAGTGAGAGAGAGAGAGCAAGAGCAGAGAGAGCAGAGAGAACACAGAAAATAGAGAGAGACAGAGGAACAGAGAGAAAGAGTCAAGAAACAGGGTCAGACAGAGACAAACAGAGATAGAGAATCAAAGGAGGTAGGGGGAAAAAGGAAAGAAGAAGAGAGAAAATGGACAAAATAAGCATGATCCAAGAGTTCTCTAATTGTTTCCCACAGATGTAGAAGTTCTGCCATTTTATCTGACTTTAACAAGATATGGGAAGCCAGGCGGTTGGTGGGGCATGCCTTTTAATCCCAGCACTTGGGAGGCAGAGGCAGGTGATTTTTGAGTTGGAGGCCAGCCTGGTCTACAGAGTGAGTTCCAGACAGCCGGCTATAGAGAGAAACTCTGTCTCGAAAAACCAAAAACAAACAAACAAACAAAACAAAACAAAAAAAAGATATGGAAACTCTGGATGCGTAATGCACTAAGCTATATTGCCACAGAGAATTTTTTTGAAAAGGTTTAGTTTAGGAAATATTTGTTATAAAGATTATCTTCTTAAGAGTTTCAAACTTTCTGCATCACGGAAACTAGAAAATTTTTGTATTTATGCAGTGAATAAATGTTAAGAACTACAATGTTTACTTAGGAAAATTTTTTCTTTGATAAATACAAGTGTGCTATCCTTTTTCTTTTGATTAGTTTTGATTTGAAGCAACAGTGTTTGCTTCTTTGGTATGTTTGTTTGAAATCATATTGATAATGAGGTGATGCCTGTACTTTTTCTTGAATATGTGTTCTAATATCCTCTTGATCATTAATACATAAGTAAAGTGTAATCATTATAAACCATGACACAAAAGAATTATCTGTTATAACCAGGACTAAATTCATAAGTTTAGTCATCATTGGTAAGCCATGATAAAGGAGATATCCTTTAAAATTGCTTGCTCTCATCAACTCTATACCCAAACATTTAAGAAGCTAGAGGCATATTTTTGATAAGGCATGGCAGTTCATTCTGAGGCTCACAGCTCCTATGGAAATGAGAATCAGCTAGATTTCAAATAGCTAGACATGTAATATAACTTGGCACACTATGAATATGGACTGAATGTAGTTAACTATGAGTTGATTGTTCTAGATTGACTCATATTTCATTTGATTAATAAAATACATTTCTGTATAATTATACAGATACAGTTATCATGTAACATATTATAGAATAAACTAGAATGTTATTATTTCCAAAAATGGTTACATTTATGTAATGATACCATTGTTTTGAATATAGGCAAGTAAAGCCAAATTAAACATTGAAAATTAAATAAATGTCTTGATATCTTTAGTAATATATATTTTGCAATCTTGTTTAATTTGAATATAAAATAACATTAAAAGTTCCAATATAACAGTAAAATTTTCAGTAAGATTTATTAATGGACATAAAGAAATTTTATTTGGTCAGTCCTTTCTATTAAATAGTTTACTACATCAGGCACAGAAAATAATATATAAATTATGGTTAATAAGCAGAAAAAAGAAGAAAATGACAAAGAAATTCTGGTATCAAAAAACAATAAATTTTCAACATTATATAAATATTATACCACCAATTCAGACTCAGATCTGTTGAGCAGCAAGACATGAGATGTAGTTTTCATAAATGAAAAAAAGGAGTAGCATCATTGTGTCATCAGGTAATACTATGTCCATTTATCTGAGGAACCTCCAGATTGATTTCCAAGTGGTTTTACCAGTCTTCAATCCCACTAGCAATGGAGGATTGTTCCTCTTTCTCCACATCCAGCACCTGCTATCACATGAGTTTTTGGTCTTAGCCAAACTGACCAGTGTGGAGGTGGAATCTCAGTGTCATATTGATTTGCATTTCCCTGATGATTAAGGCTATTGATCATTTAAGTGCATCTCAGCCAGATGTCAGGAAAGCAAAAAGATCCCAGGACCCACTGCAGACAACATTAGCTAAATAACTCAACAAAGGGAAGTACCTGTTAAAATCATATCCAGAGTTTAGACACCTCCCCTGAATGAGAGATGGGGCTAAATTTTTTTCCTTCTCAAAATTTTAAACCAGAATTGCTTCAGTCTAAAAGAAATACAGGGAGAGTGTGGAGCAGAGACTGAAGGAAAGGTCATCCAGAGACTTCCAACCAGGAGATCCATCCCATATACAGCCACCAAACCCAGACACTATTGCTGATGCTAAGAAGTGTTTGCTGACAGGAACCTTATGTGAATGTCTCCTCAGAGGCTTTGCTAGTGCATTACTGATACAGACGTGGATGCTTATAGCCATCCATCTGACTGAGCATGGGAACCAATACAGGATTTAGGGGAAGAACTGATGGACCTGAAGGGGTTTGCAACTTAATAGAAAGAACAAAAATGTCAAGCAACCAAATATCCCAGAGCTCCCAGTAACTAAATCACCAACTAAGTAATCTACATAGTCCCTCAGCCCTATGAAGGCTTGAGCCCCACTGTAGGGGAATGCTAGGGTGGTGGGGCTGGAGTGGGTATGTGGGCAGAGGAGCACCATCATGGATGCAGGGGTAGGATGGGGAGCGTTACATAGGGTAAACCAGGTAGTGGTATACCATTTGTGTATGAATCAACAAAATAACCATAAAATATTAAAGAAAAATAAATAAAAAATAATTTCTCTCATACTATTTTATTGTCATATAACTGGTTAAAGAAATAATTTTGATGAATTGAATCCAAATATAATTGGATAACAAAATTTAGAATGGAATATGGAATGAATTCAAACTTCTGAGTAGTTGCTAACATAGAAGCTAATTTTTTTTTTCATTAAATATTAAGAGACTTATTCCTTCTAGAATGTGTTTTCTCTCTGATATAATGAAATGAATTCTTGTATGATCTCAACAATATATGTAACACTTAGGAACAAATACGAAGCCAAGGAGGGCTGCACTGGAAGCTAAGAAGAGAAGACTTCCATTGCAACCATGACCTTCCTGTTAGTGCTTTGGTAGACAGGAAGAAAGGTGACCCAGACACAGAAGAACACCAGCATGCTGAATGACAGAAATTTGGATAATTGAATGTATCAGGAAGATTTCTAGATAAGAAGGCCATGATGTAAGCCCCAAGTGCCAAGGAGCAGAGGTATCCCAGAACATAGTGGAAGGCAACAGAAGATCCTTGTTACACAAAAGTAGAATGTGCTCATGTTCATCATGAAAATCTTGGTCAACGAATGGAGGAGAGGTTGCCATCCACATTCCACAAAGAAGAAGTTGGATCAGAGTGCAGAGGGGAATTGTATAGCTTGGAGGCCTTGATGTCATTAACCACCTCACCTTTCTTCCTGGAAAGGTGACCTTGAAGGCAATAATCACAGTAATAGCTTTGGCCAAAACAGTAGCTAGAGCCACAGTGAATGCAATTCCAAATATGTTTTCTGAAGGATGCATGTTGCTGCATTCTGTTGACAAATGAAGTTCAAAGAGCAGAGTAAACAGAAGGTGATTGTGATGAGCAAATATAACTGAGACCTTGATTATTGGCTTTTACTATGGGAGTGTCTCTGTGTTTCACAAAGACCCCAATTTCAAAGACTATGAGTGCTCATAAACACAGAGATAAAACTGGCCAGTCACTTCCCCAAGGGATCTTCAAAGGCCAGAAAGCTCACAGTCTTCTGGAAGCAGTGGTTCTTCTCTGTATTTGCATAATGACTCTCTGGACACTTCACATATTGATCCACATCTAGTCAGAAATATAGATTATAATGAGATTATGTGTCTAGGTTGAATTGATCCCTATTTTCCTGAGTCATTTCTATGTACAAGGACTATCACAAATTTCACCTTACAATATTTTCTCAGAGAAAAATTAAATAAGCACACTGTTGTGGATATGTACATACTTTAAAGTGTTCCTTCTGTCTTATGAATATATTTGTGTATTATGTTCACATATTATGGATATTCATCCAATCATTCTTCCCTACAATGGACACAACAATGTTATAGGAACCCAGGACTACCCACTTGAAGGATGTCAGACCAAGACTGAGATTCCTCTACACCTGATTCCATCTCCACTATCCCCAGCACTTTCCTTTGCTTTCTTACAGAACACAGGTTTGAAGTCTCCACTTATGGGATTTAAAAATTGGAGCTACAGAATAGAATCCAACAGCTGTGGTGGAAACATGTTCACCAATTTAAA
>JAJTUV010004652.1:0-16365 GCA_021653895.1 Mastomys natalensis
CTGTGGCCTTGGGTCAGGAGCCTGGAGTCTGGGAGTGTGGCAAAATTCATGCCATCCCTTGCAGGGTCTCTGACAGTTTCCAGTCAGTGCTCAACCAGAAACCAGGTTGCCTTTCTGTCAGGAACCATAATATGGCAAGCTAATAATTAGCAGGTGATCATCCTGAAATGCTTGCCTCAGATTATTATATAATCTGCGACAAGTGTTTCCCATTCAACAAGGCTGAGGCAGACGTATTTTAGGAAAAATTCCTGCTATTAATATGCTTTTCCTATCATTATTATTAAACATTATGTAACAATCACTAAGCAATAGCACACCCCTTTGGAGCAGATCTCTGCAGACCCATGAAGATGTACTGTCTCGTAGTGATGCATTATAGACAAATATATGATTTCTTAAGTCTTAATGATGATCCTATAAGAATTCCTAAAATTATATCAATGATTATTAAGTTCTTTTATAGGTGGGACTGGTATTAAGTCCTTTTCTGATGGTCAAAACTACTATGAGAACTCTGCCAGTCTTCCAAGTGTCATCAGTTAATTGCCCTTAGATAGTAACCAGACTTTCTCCTGCTCAGAGCACATTACAATGAGGTTGTAAAACAATTAACCAAAAGTCACTAAAAGGGAACTCACAATTTATTATAAATGCTAGGACAGAAGAGAGAAATATGCCTGGGTTTATCTATACAAAACTTCACTAATTTCTTAGTTATAGTTTAAAACCTTCGATGAACCTGTGGAGCTAGACAGGTGATGGATGTTTAGTCAGATAATTACTCCTAATGGATATGCATGTTGACATTTCTGTTGTAAACTTCTATTTCAAATTATGATTTGAATTTTGGTGTGCACTTGTGATGAACTTTGTAACATGTGATCATGTACTCTGAAGGATGTATAAGACAAAGGGATGTTTGTTAGTCTTCCTCCTCTCTCCTCTCCTTTTTTCTTTCTTCCCTGCTTAGTATTTCTCCACTTAGAATTTTTTCCTTTGTTAGAATTTTTTCCCTTTCCCCACTTAGGACTTTTCCATTTTGTCTCTTAGATAGCTTTCATAGGAAACTTTTTACACTTAGTAATAAACTATAATAACTTCCTTAAGTGTCTTTTCTTCCTGTGACCTCAAACCAACAGATCTAAGTTATAGTCTGGCAGGGCCTGCAGAGAGAGCACTAAGGCTATTTTCCTAATCCTCTGCTGTCCTTGGGCTGAGCTGCTAAGTGTACCCAGAAACTGCAGTTTCTGGCCTCAGAGGATCAGATAGCATGTCAGCTACAGTAGCCTAGTAAGTAAACTTTAGTACAGTAGAGAAGTAAACCTTATTATACAGCAACCTTAAATATCTCATAAGATCAACGTCTTACCCTGAATCTCGTAAGACCAAGTCTTACCCTTGCCAATTCTCTTCCAATTCCTATCCCCCTTTGCTGCCTCAAGAAGAACCGACTGGAGGAGATGAAAGATCACCTTCTCCCACCAAGCCAGGGCAGGCTCCTGGCACCTTTCATTTGAATAGTGTCAACATTTTTTAGACTACGCAAATATAGCTGCAATATCTTCTACAAACAACTCATTTCTTTCATAACATCATGGTTTCTATTATTATATTTTATAGAAAACCTTAGGGGTGACAAACATCTGTAACCATTTTTAAACCAAAACTTTCGGCATAGTCTCTGAGTAGGTTTAATCTTCCATAATTTTTTTTTTTTTTTTTTTTTTTTTTTTTTTTACAAAGTAACTTGACTACATGATTATTCCACAATCTCTCCTTCCTATTGTCCAATTTGGTTTGTGACAAAGACCAGATGCTCAGGCTAATAGTTGTTGTTTAATGAAAAACATTTTAAGAGCTTAGATGGCCTAAAGGATGAAGTATTTGCTATAAAAAGGTTAGAACAAGAGTTAAGATTTCAAGAATGCACCCAGAGATGTGATAGTGCTCATCAGCAATCACAGCCCAGCTCAGGAAAGAGGGTTGATGTGAGTATCTGTGTTCTTCATGTCATCTAGCTTGGAATGTGTAGTTAGGAAAAAAAGAGATCTTACCACTACGAGGGGGACCTGTATAGGTCTATGAGGCATATGGCTTTACTAAGGGAATTATTGGTTTATGAAAACTATTTGCATGAGGAAATTTATGTTCTTGTACATATTTAAACATACAGACAATTGGTACAACCCTCAAAGCTAACAAAGTGCATAATGCATTTCATCAACTGGCTTTGATAGCTAGGTCTGCATATGGCATACAGCGGTGGGTAGTGAAATTAAGGTTTGAAGAATAAAATCATCTGAGTTTATGCATATTATTATTCACAATATACTAAAACAACCTATTTTTATTTCTTTATTTTTTAGTTAATAAACATTTTTTCTCCTCCATTCTCCATGATGGTGTTTTGTTACATCACAAAGCATAGGTTAATACAGAGTAGCCTTACATCAGTGCTCCCTGCAGCAATAGATGTTGACACCAAAATATTTGCTGAAGTATCTTTTGAATAATACAAATACTCAGTTATTAAGTTCATAATTATGATATGTTATAAGGGTTTGTTGTTGTTCACCAGCAGATATGGAGCAGTGTGTGAGGTGTCCAGATGATAAGTATGCCAACTTACAGCAAAACCTCTGCCTCCAAAGAGCTGTGTCATTCTGGCTTATGAAGATCCATTGGGGATAGCACTAGGCTGTATGGCCCTGTCCTTCTCTGCCCTCACAGTACTAGTACTAGTCACTTTTGTGAAGCACAAAGATACTCCTATTGTGAAGGCCAATAACCACATTCTCAGCTACATCCTGCTCATCTCTCTCTCATCTTCTGTTTTCTCTGCTCATTGCTCTTCATTGGACACCCCAGCCAGGCCACCTGCATCCTGCAGCAGACCACATTTGGAATATTTTTCACTGTGTCTGTTTCTACAGTGTTGGCCAAAACTATAACTGTAGTCATGGCTTTCAAGCTCACTACTCAGGAAGAATGATGAGAGGGATACTAGCCTCAGGGGCACCTAACTTGGTCATTCCCATTTGTATCCTAATCTAACTTGCTGTCTGTGGAATCCGGTTCGTAACATCTCCTCCCTTCATTGATAGAGACATACAATCTGAATGTTGTTTGCAACAAAGGCTCAGTCACTGCCTTCCACTTTGTCCTGGGATACTTCGGCTCCTTGACTCTGGGGAGCTTCATTGTGGCTTTCTTGATTAGCAACCTTGCTGAAAGATTCAATGAAGCCAGGTTCCTAACATTCAGCATGTTGGTCTTCTACAGTATATGGATCACCTTCCTTCCTGCCTACCACAGCACCAGGGGGATGGTAATGGTTGTTGTTGAGGTCTTCTCCATCTTGGCTTCTAGTGCAGGGTTGCTAGGGTGTATTTTTGTCCAAAAAGTATTATATTCTTTTAGTTAGACCAGATTCAAATTTTCTTCAGAAGTAAAAAGATAAATTGCTTTAACAAAGTTTGATACTTTAAAAATATTAGATAATACTCAACATATCTGTTTTGCTTTGCTTAACAAAAGTATTCCTAAATCATAAAAAATTTAAATAATATATAAAGATAGTACTTACACCACAGGGTAGCACTCGGTAAAGTAATACCAGTTAGTAAGTTTTGGTGGAAATGGTTTCATTCATGAGCACACAAACCTAAACATAACAAGAATAGGGAATCTCAATTGAGCAGAGGCTACCATCACTTTGACAGGTAGGTATATGTTTAAGGAATGGTCCTAATGAATAATTAATATAAGGTGACTCTGCTACTTATGGACAGTGCCATCTCTAAGCAAGTTCTGGGAGGTATAAGAAGAAGATTGTAGACAGCATGGACACAAAGCCAGTAACCAGCATTGTACTACGGACTCTCATTGAGTTCCTGCATTCATGTTCTTGTATTGTTTTCATTCAGTTAACTGTGACAAATGTACATAGGATAATAACACTTTTCCCATATATCCCACTCGACCATGTTGTTTTGTTACATCAACAGAAACAAAGGCATCAGCAAATTGTTAAATTGCCTTGCTTGGTATTTAGAATATCATAGACTACTGATGCAATAAATGGCATTGATTTGAAAAGAAAAACAACATTGAACATTAGTAGAGTGTGGAGCCTTGATATAGTATTACATAGTTTTGATGGCCATCACAAAGACTTGAGATTTTGTAATAGCTTTACAATGTTCTATGAAGATATTCAGAATATCAGACTAACATACTAAAAAGAATACAGTATATGAAAAGGGACTATGGGGTTCATATTGTGCCTGCTGTACAAAGCCCTTGAACTTTATATGAAAACACACAATTTCATTATGAAATATGTTTCATTCACTGAAAAAACTTGGTGGTGAAAATAATGTGATGCATCAAACATTTATCTCAATTAGGTCAGTGAAATCTGAGAATATATAAATCACTTTAGATGAGGGATCTCATTATAAATTTTATCAAAATATGAGTAACTGAAGATTACTCAGTTTAATATTACACACACAAAGACACAGATACAAACACAAACACCTTATTACTTTTTTTGGAAGACTCTTTTTCATTGAATTTGATTGACACATCTACAAAAAATCAATGGAATATATATGTACAGATTTGACTTTGCATTTGTTCTTTATCCTGTGTGAGTAAATGCATTCATCCTCATGTCCAAATACAATGTTTTATCACATTAGAGATTATTGTAACTACAGAGTAAAAGTTAAAGTCAGACAGTATGGATTTTCCAAATCTGTTCTTTTCACCTCATTTCAGTTGTTTTAGATCAATTTTATGTCCATGTATATTTTAGAACGGGCATCCCAAATCTTCTAGCAAAAGCTTCCTGGGATATCTCCTGCAGTTAGTTGAATCTAGAAATCAATTTGGAGTCAATCAGCATCTTAATGGCAGTGTCTTTAGCTCTTTGCATATAGCATATGCCTTCATTGATGTACAGTGTATTGAATCTTGCTATCAGTGAATATAGCTCATTTAATTTAGCATTCTAATATTCTAGTAATAAAAATATCTTGACACAGATATTTTCTTGTTAGTACAAATATCAATTTTTGAAGCTTTTATGAATATGAATAATTTTAAGCAGTGAGACAAGTAGACACAATGAAGAATTTTTTGCTTGAATTTCATAAACCAAAAGTTGAATAAATACTGCCAGGGGCCAACTCACAGCCTTTATGGGGGACAGGTACTGTGTGGGACACAGACAGAGTTGAAGGTCAAAGACCCATGATGCCTGGCCTTATAATCTTACTATTTCCTGATATCTAGATATTTAGTTCATTATATGTTTTGGATACTAGCTCTCCAATAAATATGTAGTTAGCAAAATGTTTTTCCACTTTATAGGCTACCATTTTGTCAAAATAATGGTGTTCTTTGCTATGCAGACATGTTTTCAGTTTCATGAAGTCACATTTATTAATTGTTGATAGTAATGCCTGTGCTAACAGTGTTCTGCTCAGAAAGTCTTCTCCTGTGCTAATGAAATATATTCCACTTTTTCTTCTCTCAATTTCAGTATTTCTAGTTTTATGTTGAGGTCTTTGATCCATGTGGGGTTGAATTTTGTGAAAGGTGATATGTATGGATCTATTTAGATTAGATTCTTCTATATTCAGAAAACCAGCTTGACCAATGCCATTTCTTGAAAATGTGGTCTTTATTTTTAGTGTGTATTTCTGGCATCTTTATCAAAAATAATAATAAGGTGTTCAGAGGTGTGTAGATTCATGTCTTGGTCTGCAACTCAATTTTCTTGAACAACAAAAAAAAAACCATTATTACTTTTAAATATGAGTTGTTGAAGGGCATTGTCATTTTTCTGTCTAAGTGTTGTTGCTTTATTTTTTAACTGTTATTCAGTAGATTCTATTTGACAATGTGAATTCAATTGTTTACTTCTTTATATTTTCTGGATCCAACACACAATTTGTGACCCTTCCTGTACTCCTAAAATGCACATAACCTCTTATATCATTAATTATTACTGAATGTGTATATGTATTTGTATATACAAATCACCTAGGTGCATTTCCTGTATGCAGCAAAATGCTGGGTCCTGATTACATATCCAGTCTGTTAGTCTATGTCTTTTTATTGGGGGAATTTAATCCCTTAATATTAAGAGAAATTAAAGAGTAGTGATTGTTTCTTCCAATTATTTTTTGATGTTATGTGTATGGGCATGTGGGTATCTCCTTTTGGGTTTGTTGAAAGATACTTTCTTGCTTTTTCCATGGTGTAGTTTCCCTCCTTGGGTTGGCAGTTTCCACGTATTATGCTTTGTAGGGCTGGATTTGTCGAAAGATGCTGTATAAATTTGTTTTTTTGTCATGGAATGTCTTGGTTTCTCCATCTATGTTAATTGGTAATTTTGCTGGATATAGTGATGTGGACTGGCATTTGTGTTCCTTTAGTGTCTGTATGACATCTGCCCAGGATCTTCTAGCTTTCCTAGTCTCTGGTGAGAAGTCTAGTGTAAGTTTGATAAGTCTGCCTTTATATGATACTTAACCTTTTTCCCTCATTGCTTTTAACATTCTTTCTTTGTTTTGTGCATTTGGTGTTTTGATTATTATGTGACTGGAAGAATTTCTTTTCTGGTCCAGTCTATTTGGAGTTTTCTAGGTTTCTTGTATGTCCATGGGCATCTCTTTCTTTAGGTTAGGTAAGTTTTCTTCTATAATTTTGTTGAAGATATTTACTGGCCCTATATGCTGGGAATCTTAGCTCTCTTCTATACCTATTATCCTTAGGTTTGATCTTCTCATTGTGTCCTGGATTTCCTGGATGTTTTGGGTTAGGAGCTTTTTGTATTTTGCATATTGTTTGACTGTTGAGCCAATGTTTTCTATGAAACATTGTGTAAAAACTCCTGCTTGTAATCAAGAAATATCCAGTCAAATTTTGTTTTAATAAATTATATTGAACGTTTATTTCCTACATAAATTAGAGAAATTATAATTGACTGAGATGTTCATCAATTCTAGTGAAGTAACTGAAGTTATGTTTTGGGTACATGGATGCATGATGATCATCACATTGTCTTCCAAATATGTGTGGTTAGTCAATGACATCTTTGCTATTGCATATCTTCGTCATGGAAGATGGAATCTTTTCATCCATTTAGAGTGATGATGTCAGATATTTATAACTGCTTCAATGCTTTGATTAAATCTTGCTTCTGGCTGTATCAAACCAAGTTTAAGTGATTGAAGGAACAATAAAGAGCATCTAACTAATGGGAAAGAAACAGGACAAGAAAGTTTCACTAATGAATGATATCAAACATTAAATGAAAATATAACACCAATTCTTCTAACAGCAACATCCAGTGCATCAGGGTCCCTGGTTGTGGGAAAAAATGGCAGGCAGCGGCGGCAGGCCCCAGGCCTACGCAGCGGCCGGGACCTGCGAGATGGAGGCTGCCTCCAGGCAGCCTGTCTCACATACCGGAGGAAAGTCCCTGGTTCCAGTGGCTGGAGGCTTTGGTGGCGGCGGGCCCGGCAGGCCCCAATGATACGAGGATGTCCTTGGTTCCAAAAGGGTTTATTGTCATGGCGGATGGTAGATGGATCTGGATGTACCCCCCAAACTCAGGGCAGACCTGAGTTAAGTAGGGAGGGAGAAAGGGGGAGGTTCTGGGGGCATGCTTAATTGGCTCCACCTTCTGACCTTCATTAGTATGTAAATCTCTAGGGCCTGAGGCCTGTAGTTACACCCTCTACATGTGCACTTTGGGAGGGGCTGTAATGGCCTACGTGACTGAACAATGTAGGTCTATGGAGATTGGACTGCTTTTCAGGACCCTGAGTTCTGGGGGCGTGGCCGAACTCCTGCCATTTCTCCATTGGAGTCTCGGGGTTCTAGGCCCATGCCCAGCCAAGAACCAGGATACCTTTACACAGTCCCACACCTGGTTAGTGTCCTAGCAATAAGGACACAGGGAATGCTGACTAAAGTGAATACCTGCATACCTGCATATTGAATTCCCCAGCCTCTTTCATAGGTAAGTAGAATCAAGATTTCTCAGAGCTACTAATACTCAACACCTTTTATTTCTTAAGCAGTAGATTATCTGGGTTCAAGGTGACATAAACCTCCTTGCAGACTGAGAAATCTGTCAGTGGTCAAAAATTTTAAAGTGTTGTTTAGTTTAATTAAAACAAAAGATCTTTCTCCAGAGAAAAAGGTTATGAGGCTACTTCTTCAGGCATGCAGCACATTTGGCAGAATATTCAGATTCTCTGAAGAGAAAGCATGCTTTCTCTTTTTCCCAGTGTGCTGAGATTCTCAAATATCCTTAAGTCAACTCTCAGCTAGCAGGTTGGGAGCAGTCACCTCATGCCATTTCCCTACATTATAATATTATTCTATGAAATAAAAAGGCTATTGAGACTATTACATATTCCACATAACCCAACAAGGTATCAGATATCTGATATCAAGAAGAAATAGACAGCAAGCCAGAAGGAAATTATGGAATAATATCTGTTAAATATGGAAGCAAAATTTTACTTTAAATACTTATCAAGTATTGTAGTGAATATGTTAAGATGGCCAACCTACAGAATAACCTACAGAGAAAAGAGAAACCAAGGCATTTCCTTGAAAATCAGAAAGGACATTTGAGGTGTGTGGTGTATATTCTTTTCACCATGTCAAATCTATAACATGAACTTTTGGCAGAAAGAGAAAGTTCAAGTAATACTACTTGTGTCCAAGCAACAAGGAGTATGTCTGTAGGAAACATCATGGAAGCTCATTTCTAAATCTTGGCAAAAGCAAACTCATATTATTGAAAGACCTGAATGGTTGACCTTTAGGCTGAATATAGTAAGTATTTTATGGATGCCAGCCCAATGCTCACGCACATCAAGTGACATCCAAAAGACTGCACAGCTCAGGATTGCATTTCAACATTCATCACATTGGACAAAGATTCATCCTCCATAATAGAGAATGCATGTTCCCAATTCATCAGACAAGGAATTACCATCCAGAATACAAAAGAAGAAAAGATCATAAGCATACAGACCTGAAATACACCCAATCAGTAAGTATGCAGAAATATGAAAATATATTTAGAATGGTAAGACATAATTCAAACAAAATATAAAACAAATTAAATTTTATAGTAAATAAGAAAGCATAATAAATTCTATATCACAATTCTATTATAAACCACTGAAGTACCAACCATCCAGACAATGTATTCAGTGCTGATGGATACATGGAGTTTAAATTCCACTTCATCTCTAGTGGGAACAGAATTCAGTGTGGTCATTATGGGTTAGAAGTATAAAGTAGTTCAAAAAATTACAAATGAAATTCAGTATTCTACCTGTGTCACTCATTTTAATCTATCCAAGTTACATAAATTGCATAACAGAAATATACCTGTATTGTTGCAATGTAATCCAAACACAGCATCATATAAAAAAAAAAATCCTACCGTCTGCGGGTGAATAAAAAAATATAAGGTATATACTAACATTAGGAATAAAATTCATAAATGACACTGAAATTCCTTAGTCTTATGAGTTAAATATATGAATTATTTTCTCAATCATCTTAATGAGATGTGAACAACTTCACCTGAAGAAATATTTCATCAAAAGGCACTGACTTCCAAGGACTAAAGATCATGAGAGAGATCAGCATTATAACTCAGTGAATGTCTGCACAGGTATTGATATTATACAAAATGAGTGTTGAATATGTATAATTGCAGGCATTATTGGATTTAGCATGATGACAGATTCTCCAAATGGCAGGAATCACAGGAAGTTTGAGATTTTATAAACACGAGTAGCATACAATAGTGTATGAATAGCAGAGAGCATGCTTAACTCCAAGCTCAATGTTTCATGTGAGACAATGGAAGACATAATGTCCCATGATTCAACTCTAGGTATGAATGCATGGGACCTTTATGACCTTCTCAACTCTTGTCTTACTATAAAAGTTCTCATGAAATCCACTATCATGATTGTCAGTTGTGTTCATACATATGTCTGTTGACATATTGTCTGGCCAAGTTGCTCAGGAGAAGATTGTCCCTGGAGTAAATGCTATGGATATGAATGAAATCATGACACCAGAAGATAGAGAACATGATCTTCAAAGCATGTTTTCAGAAATGTCTTACTCAAAAGTTTTCAGACCTCAGATGTAGAGCTTGAGGCCAAATTTTTTTCAGATGTATCCAGGGACTATGTGACACAGGATGAGTGGGAAGAACCTCGAAAATATAATTAAGTGAATCTCTAGACAGCAATAGCCTTAAAAAAGACACATACATGTAAATGTGTGTGATGTTTTTCAGCATAAGAAATGGATTTCACAACTGCTCCATTTTAGTTCCTAGCAGACATGAAGAATCTGTGTGCTTTCACTATTTCCTTCTTGCTCCGGAAGTTTTCTCTCATTTTGTGCAGTTTAACTGAACCCAGTTGCTTTTGGAGGATAAAGAATAATGAAGATAATGATGGAGATTTATGAAGTGACTGTGGTTTTGTTCTTTTCCCAGATGAGGAACCTATAGAAGAAAATTTTTATAATTATGTTATCAATTTTAGGTAAGTTATTAACTTTATTTCCTGCTTCAAGCCATGAATTAAAAATTCTAACAGCTGTGTACACAAACTGTGATTCTGTTCTTTTCTTCCCACTGTAATATTAGGAACGACTTAAAATTAATGATCACATGTGTAACTGTTTTAATAATTTCTAATTTGTCACGGTTTCATTTGGTTTTAGTGTATTGAGCTCAAGTTCACAAAGGTGGACAATAAAGGAGATTGTGTTCCTTATTGCCTCCTATGTATTTCGTATGTTGAAAGACGTCATTGCCCAAAGTGTTTTGATCTGCCTTTAATTCATAATTTACACTGTTGGCCAGAGCTAAATATGAAGAGGGTGCATCTCTTCATATTTACTGCCTATCATAAATTGTCAAGGATTTCTATATGATTATGCATTCTACAGGCCTTCATAAAAGGTTATTAAGTCTTTAACAGTTTGACATAAAATCATATATTTAAACTTGTGTGTGTCTAGTATACATGATTACATATATAATACTGCATATTTACTTGTAAAAATACATTGGTTTTAAATATAACCTTTTAATGAGTCCCTCCTGTCATTCTGGTGTTGTCACTGAATGTGAAAAAAACAAAACAAAACTGCCAGTCTTGAGATTCTTATGCCATGGTTCACATGTGCACATGATCAGTCACAGCTTAGATGAGGCAGCAGAGGCGGAGCAGGCCAAAGCAGAGGCCTGGGTCCGGAGCACTTCCCGCCCAGGACGCTGTAGTTCCCACATGGTCGAGGCGGTTGCAGAGTAGAAGTAGGCCCACGCAGACAAGCGGAATTGAGTTTCCATGAAGTAGTTTTATTGGAGATAATGGTGAATCTGGTGCACTCCCCCCCAAAAGCCAGGAGGGGTTTCCTTATATTGGGGAGTATCAAGGGGAGGAGTTAGGGAGGGGAAAACTTAATTACCTACGTCCCCCAGCCTCATTAATATGCAAATCTCAAGGCAGAGGGCTCTTAGGCACACCCCTTACCCGTGCCTTATGTGACTTAAGGGCACAGGTGAAATGGAGAGGGTGGGTCTGGGGCCTGGCTTTTGGGGGCGTGGCCACACTTGCAATTTCAGGGTTTCCAAGCCAATTGCAGCCCTTCCATGGCCCAACAGTAGTTTCCTTCCTTGTGTTGGCGTTTTCTGTCAATTATCCTTTGAAGTGCTGGGTTTGTGGGAAGATATTGTGCAAATTTGGTTTTGTCATGGAATATCTTGGTTTCTCCATCTATAGTGATTGAGGCTTTTGCTGGGTATAGCAGTCTGGGCTAGCATTTGTGCTCCCTTAGGGTCTGTATGGTATCAGACCAGGATCTTCTGGCTTTTATAGTCTTTGGTGAAAAGTCTAGTGTAATTCTTATAGGTCTGCCTTTATATGTTACTTGACCTTTTCCCCTTAATGCTTTTAGTATTTTTTCTTTGTTTTGTGCATTTAGTGTTTTGATTATTATGTGACGGGAGGTATTTCTTTTCTGGTCTAGTCTGTTTGGTGTTCTGTAGGCTTCTTGTATGTTTATGGGTATCTCGTTCTTTAGGTTGGGGAAATTTTCCTCTATAATTTTGTTGAAGATATTTACTGGACCTTTAGATTGGGAATCTTCACTCTCATCTATTCCTATTATCCTTAGGTTTGGTCTTCTCATTGCATCTTGGATTTCCTGGATGTTCTGTGTTAGGAGCTTTTTGCATTTTGCATTTTCTTTGACTGTTGTGTCAAGGTTTTCCATGGTATCTTCTGCGCATGAGATTCTCTCTTCTATCTCTTGTATTCTGTTGGTGATGCTTGCATCTATGACTCCTGATCTCTTTCCTACATTTTCAATCTCCAGAGTAGTTTCCCTTTGAGATTTCTTTATTGTTTCTATTTCCAGTTTTAGATCCTGGATGGTTTTGTTCAATTCCTTCATCTGTTTGGTTTTTGTTTTCTTGAAATTCTTTAAAGGATTTTTTGTGTTTCCTCTTTAAGGGCTTCTACCTGTTTACCCGTGTTCACCTGTATTTCTTTAAGGGAGTTACTTATGTCCTTCTTAAAATCCTCTATCATCATCATGAGAAGTGATTTTAATTCTGAGTCCTGTTTTTCCTGTGTGATGGGGTATCCAGGGCTTGCTATGGTGGGAGAACTGGGTTCTGATGATGTCAGGTAACTTTGGTTTCTGTTGCTTGTGTTCTTGTGCTTGCCTTTTGCCATCTGGTTGACTCTAGTGTTACCTGTGCTCACTGTGTCTGACTGGAGACTGTCTTTCCAGTTATCTTGCTTGTGTCAGATCTCCTCAGATTCCAGATGTCTCTGTGTTCCTGTGATCCTAAGCTCCCTCTGCTCTGGATGCAGTAGGTTTTCTAGGATGTCTCAGGATCAGATGTTTCTACAGGTGCAGACCAGCTAAGTGTCCTCTGCTCTGGATGCAGTAAGTTCTCTAGGTTGTCTCAGGATCAGGTGTTTCCACAGGAGCAGACCAGCTAAGGGTCTGCCCCAGGCAACAGAATCAGGGTCTGGGCAGAAGGGCTCCCTTACTGATTTTTAATACTCTTTCTTTGTTTTGTGCATTTGGTGTTTTGACTATTATATGATAGCAGGAATTTCTTTTCTGATCCAATCTATTTGGAGTTCTGTATGCTTCTTTTATGTTTATGGGCATTTCTTTCTTTAGGTTAGGAAAATTTTCTTCTATAATTTTGTTGAAAATATTTACTGCCCCTTTAAGTTGGGAATCTTTTCTCTCTTCTATACCTATTATCCTTAGGTTTGGTCTTCTCATTGTTTCCTGGATTTTCTGTATGTTTTGGGTTAGGAGTTTTTGCATTTCCATTTTGCATTTTCTTTTACTGTTGTGTCAATGTTTTCTATGGTATCTTCTGCACCTGAGATTCTCTCTTCTATCTCTTGTATTCTGTTGGTGATGCTTACATCTATAGCTCCAGATCTCTTTATTAGGTTTTCTATCTCCAAGTTTGTGTCCCTTTGTGATTTATTTATTGTTTCTATTTCCATTTTTTGATCTTTGATGGTTTTGTTCAATTCCTTCACCTGTTTGATTATGTTTTCTTGTAATTGTTTAAGGGATTTTTGTGTCTCCTTTTTAAGGGCATCTACCTGTTTGCCTGTGTTCTTCTATATTTCTAAAATGAAGTTATTTATGTCCTTCTTATAGTCCTCTATCATCCTTATGAGATGTGATTTTAAATCCGAATATTGCTTTTCCAGTGTGTTGGCTTATCCAGGACTTGCTGTGGTGGGAGAACTAGGTTCCGATGATGCTAAGTAGTCTTGGTTTCTGTTGCCTATGTTCTTGCACTTGCCTCTTGCCATCTGGTTCTCTAGTGTTAGTTGGTCTTGCTGTCTTGACTGTAGCTTGTCTTTTCTGTGAGGCTGTGGGCCTGTGGGCCTGTGGGCCTGTGGACCTGTGGGCCTGTGGGCCTGTGGGCCTGTGATCTTAGGTATGTCAGCACTTCTCAGGAGACCAGCTCTCTCTTGGCAGGATTTGTGCATGGAGAGCTATGGGACAGCCTTAGGTCCAGAGTGCAGATGGAGACCAGAAGGATCTGGTCCCCAGCTGCTCTGCAGTTCCTATGCCCTGTGCATTCCTAGTGGGTCCTGCTTTGACATATTATTGGAGCAAAAGTGGTGATCTCACCTCTGAGCTTAGGAGTAAGAGCACTCCTGGGAGATGATGCTCTCCTGGCAGGATTTGTGCACAGAGAGCTGTGGGACAGCCTTAGATCTGGAGTGCAGATGGAGACTGGAAGCTCCCCATTTATTTTAAATCATGTATGTGTGTTGGAGACACCTATGCATCCATGAGTGCACTTCCCTAGAGAGGACAGAAGAGGGCAATAAACAACAAAGAGCAGGATTCATAGGCTGTTGGAACCTGGCAACCATACTTCCTTAATCACCAAACCATCTCTCCACCCCCAAACATAGAACCTTTAAATATATTTGTATTAATTTTAAAGGAACAGATGCTAACAAATACCAGACAAGATCCAGAACCACAGAGCCTGACTGTGTCTTTTTTTGTGACAGTCTCATAATCCATTCTTGCTTCAGACTCCTAATTGAGCTGGTTACTGTCATGTACCACCATGCCTTGTTTGATCAGTATATTTTCATTAAAATGAAAAAAAAAACATTAAGAAAAATACTTCAAATGTTTGTTTTATGCTTAAGACACAGTCTTTGATTTGCTTCAAGTTTAGCAACATGTTCTAGTTGAATTTCTGTTATTGTGCTAGGACACTGACCAAAGCAACTTAGGGGATGATACAGCTCATTTGGCTTCCTGGTTATAGTCTGTCATGGGGGAACCTAGGGAGGAACTAAAGGAGCCATGAAGGAAAAATTGCTGGTTTGTTTATCCTGCTTTTTGTATGCTGTTCAGTTCTGTATGGCTAAGGATAGCACTATCCACAAAAGGTCATGTCCTGACACATAGATCATTAATCAGGCGAAAGATCTCAGCAAATGCTCAAAGGATTTGAAAATACTTGTGCCCATTTAAATGCTCTTCAAAAGATGACCTTGGGTGTGGATGTGCTCAGTAACCAAGTAGATAGGATGATCTGTTCTGTGTACTTTCATTCTATTTCCCAAGCTATCCCTATCAACATCCAATTTGCTCATAAAAAAGTGATCAAAATGGTAAACATGGAGGTTATACAAGGCTTCCCTGGCAACAGTTGCTGTTAAGTGTGAGATCTGTCAGGAGCCACAATGGGACAAGCTAATAATTAGCACGTGATCATCCTGAAATGCTTGCCTTGGATTATTATATAATCTGCGGCAAGTGAGTCCTTATTTAGCAAGGTTGTGAGGGATTTATTTTAGGAAAGACTCCTGCTATTAATATGCTTTTCCTATTATTATTATTATTATTATTATTATTATTATTAAACATATGTAACAGTCACTAAGCAATAGCACACCCCTTTGGAGCAGATCTCTGCAGTTCCACAAAAATATACTATCTTGTAGTGATGCTATATAGACAAATAGATGACTTCTTAGTCTTAATGATGATCCTATAAGAATTCCGAAAATTATATCATTGATTATTAAGCTCTTTTATAATGAGACTGCTATTAGGTCCCTCTCTGATAGTCAAAACTGCAATGAGAACTCTGCCAGTCTCCAGAGTGCCCTTAGTTGGTAACCAGACTTTCTCCTGCTCAGAGCACATTCCAAGAGGTAGTAAAACAATTAACCAAAAGGTCACTAAAAGGGAACTCACGATTTATTACAGGTGCTAGGACAGAAGAGAAAATATTGCTGGGTTTATCTATACAAAACTTCACTAATTTCTTAGTTATAGTTTTAAACCTTCAGTGAACCTGTGGAGCTAGACAGGTGATGGATGTTTAGTCAGATAATTACTCCTAATGGATATGCATGTAAACATTCTTTGTTGTAAACTTCTATTTCAAATTATGATTTGAATTTTGGTGTGAACTTGTCATGAACTTTGTAACATGTGATCATGCACTCTGAAAGATGTATAAGTACTGAAGACAAAGTAGTAGAGTAGTCGTAGTAGAGTAGTCGTAGATGTAGAAGTTCATTAGGAGCTGTTCATCCCTTCCTTTCCTTTTCCCCTGCTTAGAATTTTTTCACTTAGAATTTTTTCCTTTGTAAGAATTTTTTCCTTTTCCCCACTTAGGACCTTTCCACTTTTCCCCTTAGACAGCTTTCATAGGAAACTTTTTACACTTAGTAATAAACTCTATAATAACTTCTCTAA